>PVKS010004773.1:0-90463 GCA_004027875.1 Aplodontia rufa
AATCATTGTGTATAAACTTTGATAACCAGGGGTAATGCTAACACATCGATAAGCTATTATGGGTTTCATCTAATGCAGTTTCCCCCAGAAGAACTCATGTGTTAAATGGGTATCTAGTGTAGGAATAACATCGGCTTCTGGAATGGTTCCCCCATCTTCCCCGTCACCAGACTCCTATGAGTTCTTCATATACCCTCCCTCGCAGATGTATTTTAAACAAAACGAACGCAATGAAAATGTGGCCTGCAAACCTCACCTCTTGTTTCTCCCTCTAATAAAACATGAAGTTGATCCTTTACCTTGTTGGAAAAACATAATTATACTGAAATTCAAAACTTCTGCACAAGGAAAAACCAACACCATGTCCCTAAATTCTCTCTTGCTTCACTGTGCCTTGAAACTTAAAGAAATCCACACTTGTTCCTTGCTGCGAAATCCTTTTTATAGTCACGCCATCAGGTTTCCAGCACACACAAAAATAATAGTAATTACTATACCACTTTTTTGCACTTCAGCCCTGGTGGTAGCCAGTACTTCCAAAATTACACAAAGACCTTGTTGTCATGGAAAAGAGTCTATGCCAGCGCCAGCTGCCTGTGTCCCTCACCATGAGACAGGTTCAAACACCATCAGTCCACAAATAGCAGAACATGTTGACAGATGTGGACTAGCAGAAAACACAGGAGCTTTTCTCAGAACATCAGTCAGAACACTCAGTTTTGGCCTTTTTCCTGTCCTACAGATGGAACCGAGGGCCTCACACATGCTAAGCACACACTCCACTACTGAGCTACAACAGAAGCATTTACCCGAGTCCTCTGTGGCAAGCTCTGCTCAAGGTTTTCGGTGTGCACCAGTGAATAAGGCAGAACCACTGACCCTCAAGGAGCCCACGTTCTCTTTGGGGCAAGGAAGTAGCCAGCACCTTTATGCCCCAGAAAAAACAACACTAAAAACGACATGATGAGGGGGCTGGAGCAGTGGCTCAGTGGTTATGGCATTTGCCCAGCATGCTCAAATATGGAAGTTCAAACCCCAGCACTCCATACACAAAGAAGTCTGGAGCAACAAATGCCACGTGAAATACTAAATAAAATTGTTTCTCTCTCTCACTGTCCCTGTCTTTAAAAAAAAAAAAATGACTTAATGGATCCCCCTCTTTGTAATATGCCCTTGTCTAAAGTCATTTAACTGCTTCTTATTACATTTAGCATAAAATTAAAATTTTTCCAACTTTTAAGACCCTGATCTCATATGCATGCTAAACAAAATGAGAATATCAGGTAAAAAATCTTCTAGTTCTGAATAATTTCCTTTCATGTATGATTTTCTGAAAATGTCACTTATGAATCCTGACTCTTGCTTCTTGGTCCTTTGTTTTTTGTTGTTGATTTTTGTTGTTGTTGCTGTTTTTTAAGTAAAACATCAGAGCCACTGGGATTAATCCCAGAACTACCAAAAATCAAAGAATCAACCACAGGGTTGCTTCTTAATGCTATTTGAAAAACATGGACATACTGTTTTCAGACAGTTTACAGGTACCTATTTACTTGTTTAACCGTACTATTCATATCGTCTCTCTTCCACTAAAGCAAAGTTCCTTGAAGACCAGTGTGGTTTTAAGTTTAGAAAAATACAATGTCCCCAGAGTCTAGGACAATGTAATACACAGAAGGGACAAAAAATGGACAGAAGATGATCATCATGAATGGGAACAACTGTAGCTTAAACTTCAGAGAACTGCACCCAAACACAGCTCAACTTCCCAAGACCCACATTCAGTTTTGCTTGAGTGACAGAGGCTTCACTACAAAAACAAAACCAAAGCTGAAAGACAGCTGAAAGTCAGGTAGTACTTGGCACCCCCTTTACAACAAGTTAAAAACGCATCACCATAGCCAAGGGCTAGGCCAGGGAAGCACAGGTCATGGCGCTGGCCTTGCAAAGGTGGAGCTTTCTCCCTTTGGGGTGTGAAGCTGCTCCAACTATTGGGGGGTCCATGAGCAGTGCAGCCCCCAACGATTCCAGGGTTTAAGGAGCCAATAAACCCAGCATATGTTTAAGGGTTCTATAAGATGGTGAATATCAGAAGGCAAGATCACTGGAGACATTTAGAGGCTGCCTACCAAAACCAGATTCTAAAAACCTTATAGATAATCCTTGAACTTTCAAAGAAGGCCTTGTCTTCTCAATCTTGTCTTATTTGGGATTTGAAACTTATCAAGTCATTTCTCAGGCTGCTACGGTTCATGCCACAACCAAAGTTGAAAAAAAAAGAAATCCTTTAAAAGCAGACCATCTGATAACAGTGAAGAAACGTAAAAGATTTATCAGTTGCTAACCCAACACAAGGAAAGTGAAGATGCAGAGTTCCTGTGGCAGTTGGCACAGGCATCAGGCAAAACAGCTCAGCTTAGCAGGACTTCAGAAGAGAAAAAACTTCTTGTGTAAGCAAAAAGACCAATAGAAAAACATGAAGCAGGTTGTCCTGCTCATAAGTGGTATGTAATCTACATTCGTGATGTTGGAGATTACGAAGTCATCAAGGTTAAAATTGCAAATGCATACATTATCAAGAAGCATTTTGAGGAAGCAACTGAACTGAATCCTAAAGATGCTACCTCAACTCACTTGATAGGCATGTGGTGCTATACACTCGTGAAAATGCCCTGGTATTAAAGAGTTACTAAAATGCTATTTCCAACTCCTCCTATGAGGAACAAGTGGCGAACAAGTGGATCCCGACTTCCACGCTAAAAAACTTGCTTCTTTTAGGAAAGACATACCTGAAGTTAAACAACAAAAATTTGCTGCTTTCTAGTTCATGAAAGCCAAGAACTATCCGCCAGCACACACGGAGGAAGATAAACAGACACACCGAAGCTGCTCAATTGCACATGTTTGTGAAAAGAACTAAGACCCTTTCAGAGATGAAAATGCTGAAACGCTGAACAAACTATAAAGAGAAGACATTAATCACTACTGTTTAATGACTTTTTCTCAGTTCTTATAGTGTCAAGACTATTTAACACACTAAACACAAAATTCTACGTTTCTTCAGAAATAACAAGGTGAAAGAAGGAATTGCCACATTGTCATGAGATTGGTGGCAAAAAATTTCCATGGCTCAGAGAGACAGTTTTGTATCTTCGGACATCAGCAAGGCAAAATGACAGGAGATTTCTAAATTTTGGTCATATCACATCAGGATAAAAGCCTATCAAGAAAAGAAAGTTTTATGGAGGAAACTTTGGGGGCAAGAGTGGATTTTCAGGTTGGATTTGATGCAAAGCTGAGGTCTTGCAGAGAAGATAATGAAAGAGAAGTGATCAGGATGCTGGGGTTCTGGAGTGGGGTAGGTTAAGTGGTATAACTTGGAGCCAAAGGATGACTTGCGTAACCAAAGAGGACTGAAAATGGAGGGGTTTCCTTTTTAAAATGTGTGGTATTACAAGTGCATTAAATTTCTCACTAGACAAGCCCAAATTTTCTTCCCTACTGGGATGAAAGGCAGAGAATTTAAGGATGAAATGGAAATTAAGAAGTTTCTAAAAGGCAGACAATGCTACCTATGTGACACTCAGGTGTCATAACTGCAAAATCTTAATTTCTGTAAAATGAAGCTTCTTCTTTAATACTCCTTATATAAATTTGAGACTGTATGTGTAGATGAATTTTTCTCCAAAGAATTTGAGAATGGTAATAGAGCAAACACTGCAGATGTGCTGTTTTATCATGTACATTATAAACATAAAAACTGAAGTAGTGAATTCTGTATAGCCATCTGAGATTTAACAAGGTACATATGGACTGAGTCACTACTTAAGCACTCAGCAACCAACAAAACATTATAAAAAATTAAGGTATTATAAATATTAACAATGCTATTTATAATAATATAATAATATTATCAATACTAAGATAAACAAGTAAATTTCCCATTGTTAAGAATAGTCACTTTCTTTTCTACTGAACTATTAATGAAAAATATTCTATCCAGGGGCTGGAGCAGTGGTTCAGAGGTTAGAGCACTTGCCTGGCATGCACGAGGACCCAGGTTCAACCCAAGCACTACATATACAACTAAGTGTCAGAGAAACAAAGACCACATGAAAAAAATAAATCAAATTGATGCTCTCTCCTTAAAAAAGAAGAAAATATTCTATCCAATGATCCACTATTAGGTAGCTAACATATAAAGCTACTTTTTTAAGGAATCTTTTTTTCAGTGCTGGGAATTAAACCTAGGTCCTCATGTATCCCTGGTAAATACTCTACCACCAAACCACATTCCCAACCCTTTTTTAAATTTTGAGACAGTGTTTCACTAAGTTGTCCAGGCTGGCCTGGAACTTGTGCTCCTCCTTCCTCAGCCTCATAAGTAGATGGAATTACAGAAAGGTGCCACTGCACCTAATGGAAGTTCTTCTTATAGATTCAGCCATCATGTTGTGATGAAAAAATAACAATTGCAAAGGAAGTATTTTGCTTTTCATTTAAATAATAATACAGCAAATAAGAAAATTGTAAATGCCTCCAAAAATGTTTCAAGCAAAGTCACTGCATGACATTTCTATGCTGGTTAGCACAGTGTGATAACCTTAGAGATGTACCAACGATTACTTGTGTAATACAAAAATATTCACAGTATCCTTCTGCAGGAAGCACATCAATTACTATAATAATATGGACAATATAGCCTCTCATAAATAAAATGCACATAAATCCCATATTTTCTCTTTGAAAAGACACTTGTTTTGATGTTAAAAAAAAATAACATTACAGACACAGTGGGTTCACAAAATAATACATAATTTTGTGTTGCTGAAAGTACCAAAAAAAGACATAACGCTAAACACTAACATCATTAGAAGGCATTAGCCTCAAGAAAACTATTATACAAAGGTGTTGGTGAAGATAATAATCATTAAGACTGCCAACAAAAACAGTGTCCAGAAATAAATACATGTTTCTGTACATACAAATGTATGCTTATATTTTTAAATCATAAAGAAAAAATACTGCATTTTAGGGTTTTTTTTAAATGAAGGCAAAGTAACTCAAGTATTTATTTTGTTTGCCATTTGTTTCAATTTTAGACAAAATTTTAGGCAATGATTCAAATGTATCAATCAAGCTGAACATATGTTTGCTTTCCTGATTACAAAGTTAGCAATAAACTTCTCTCCAGCCCCACCTTACCCATTCAGCTTTTCTGTTGGACACATTCTATACAAAACTTAAATGGGCCTTGAAAGAAATCACTGTTTTGATAACTGATTCTGCACTTGCACAAATGAACAGCGTTCAGTTACACGATTTCCTAAGATGACTGACAGCCTCAAGCAAGAGTTGCCTCTGGCATCCACTCCCAGTCTTTGGAGTTAACAACATTGACTGTTCCCTGAGGAAAACTCCCATTTCACCTAAATAAATGAAGAATCTATCAATAATGTTCTTATCACCTTAAAATTAACCTGTCAGATTCCCTACCCATGTTCTCTAACCTTTTCTAATCAAAAAGGAAAACATCCCAAAAAATTAGTATACAGAAGTCAGATTCTATTCTGTAATGAATAATTTCTCATCCCATCACAATTTTACTGGGAGGAATGAGTACAGAATGAAGAAAGCAACGTATGGCCCAAAGTCTGGGCCCAAAGTTACAAGAATACTGGCTTCAAGTACCAGCAAGCACGCTGCCGTTCAGAGTCTAAAATAGCAATGGGAATTATAAGTCACTCTATCAGACCGTCAAGTCACAAATGTCCAAGAGGCCAGCTTTCCAAAGGCAATGTCTATTTTTAAAAGAATATAAGTTGTGTTCTAAATCTGATCTGCATTTAAATTATCATCCGTGAGGAATGTCTGGCTGGGCTTGTGAGCAGTTTTAAGCTGCTTGAGGAAGGTCCAAACAAAGTGCATTCTATGTGCGACAGACAAAGCCTGCTCTTAGCAACTGGCATCTTCCACAAGGCAAGGACCAGCAGCTGGGAAGAGGGCGCCATCCCGCAGCTGAGGGGCTCTGGAGTTCACTCCTTCACACAGTGATAAAAGTAGGCCATTCTTCACATTAAGATGACTTAGGAAAACCAATTTCCGACCGTTCAGCCCAACAGAATGAAGTAATAGCGCACTATTTCAAAGGTGAGCAGAGCACGCAGACACCACCCCCAAAGAAGAGGCCAACAGAAACTTATTTACGCTTCCTCACAGTACACTGCTCTTCACAAATCAAGTTCACAGGGTTATACTGACCAAAATAGTTTTATTGACAATGAAGAAAGAGCTTTCTCTTGAACTTTGTGTTCAGAGACAAGAGGATAAAAGAAAGCCACAAAATTCCTATTATTCAGTATCTGTGGCATGGAGTGGTAATAATTTTGGAAATTTTTACCAAGCTCAATTTTGAGGAACCCTGAATCACTGAGAACTTTTAAGGTTTTTTTTTTTTAATTATCTTTCAACCTTATGCAGTGGCATAGGGTGAGCACTGTAGTGCCACTGTGAAGAATACGTAGCTCAAGGCACTACTTCAGCAACGATGTCCCACTGATTTTAACATCCACATTAAGACAATCACCACCAGGACTGAGGGGAAAACCAAAAAAATCTACCTCTGGAGCAACATCTATAAACAAATACGTAAATTATATACTTCTATCAGCCAAAGTAATTTAGTTAAGCCCATCTAAATAAACTATTAATAGTAATGAATGCAAAAATAACAGCTGTGTGCATATGTATGTGCCACCAACACAGCCTATTCCCTCTCCCTGGCTTGTGATTCTGGCCAGGCCCCTTGTCTAAAGATACACCAACACTGTAGCAGAGGGGACAGCAAATCCAAGTATTTCACTTTCTAGGTACCCAAAAGATCTGATTTCTAATGCCATTTTTTAAAATAAATCTGATTTTAAGAGTAAAAAACTACCGATCATGAAAAATGAAAGTGCAGCATCTGCACCAAAGCCTTAATTCCATCCTGCCTCACTTTCCACCCACACACTGTGCTCAGCATGCTACCCAATCCCTGCACCCCTCTGGCTCCTCGAAATCCCCGTCCATCTGCAGGAAGAGAAGAGCCCAACTGAAAAACTACCTTCCCCAGCTTCCCTCACAGCTGCGTGAATCCACATGGCTAACACCTGGCCAAAGAGAAATAAGTGCCTGCGTCTTAAGAAGCGAAAGGGTGCTTCGAGGGAACTGGCTCTGTCCAGAGGATAGTCCTTCTCCTCCTTCCTTCCACCTGCTGGAAACAGTGATGCCCAGTGGCCTACCTACACTGTACGGTTACCTTAAGGCTGCATGCCTGCAACTCAAGAAGCAGATAACAAACTTATTTCTTTAGTGTTGTCATATCCAGGAAATTAGTGGTCAAAGATCTTGTCACAGCGGGACTACTCAACTATCTCTGACGCTGTTTTTGCCTCATTATTACCAGCAATAGCCTGGTGTCACAAATGCATAAATACAAACAAGTTTATAAAGTCTCTTAAAGAACAGAACTAAAGGAATAGCACTTACCTTCAATAAAGAAAGGTGAATGTTCTTAGGGAAGAAACAAAGTTTAAGATCAAACACCCTTCTCTGTTCACATCCTCGACCATCACTTCAACACTTAACACACTGAGAACTAGGTGTGCATGTGTGTATCCGTCTCCCCACTACCCTGGAAAAACTTCAAGGCAAAGACTACTCTTGTTTACAAATGCAGCTCTAGAAGCCAGCATACAGCACATACTCAAGTGTTAAACGAACAACTTGAAGTAAATCGAACTCCTAAATTAAGAATCTTTCAATGACAGATGACTCCGTAGCTTGGAAGCCTGATATGGTAATCTGCATGAAGTCCAACTTACTCAGTGTAGCAAAGAGCAATGGAAATTGTTGTTCCTTGCGGAGCTGAGGCACCTCTCTTGACTTCCAGGGCCTACATACCTCATCAAGAGCTGAGTAAGGTGAAAGCAGATACTGGACAGTTCTAGTCTTTCCTGCTCACTGACTCACATTCATTATACATTTATTGAGCACCTAGTACACACTGCATACCCTACAGAGAGGCCAAAAAGAGATCAGCTACTGCCCTCAAGGAATTTATCATGGAGAAGAGCAATTACAGTGCAATGTGGAAAATGGCATACACAACACATGTTTCCTCTAGCTAGAGAATATGTAAAGCACACAGGGTAAGATTTGGCAAATAGTAGTTTTAAATACATTAATGGTATTAAAACATATTTTATGATACACTATTTTTTCCAAGTGGCACATCCATTTTATGATTATTAACCATTCTTTGCAATCAAAATAAATGTTTTCTGTGGACACAACAGATAGGGTGCTGAATTAGGGAAAGTGAGGGCACTAGGCAGAAAGATCCCTGGAAAGTGGTCATATGGGCAGTGGGCCGGGGCACTGGAGAGCTAACCATCAACAACACAATAAACATAGCCATTTACAGAATGCTGTGTGTTGTAAAAGCCAGGTGAACCATAAGTAACAGCCAAAGGATTACAGGTGACAGACTATGCCCAACATGGACATGCTAATTCCCCAGGAACAGGAGGCTTGGTGAGGAGGGAGCACTGCCATCTCTGGGCAGGATCAGATACTCACTGCAGGAAAGTAAAGTCAGGATTACCTTCTTTCTTTAATTTAACTCACTGTAGAGGTCTATTTATAGCTAGAAACAAAATCCAAACGTAGATGCTAAACAGAATAAATGCATATATTTGTATTTTTTATTTCTGTTCACTTTTTTAAAAGTAATTATTCCTTTTTATTTCAAACATTGTTGGCCAAACTAACAACAAGCCTACCACTGAGTCACCTCTACCCACCAATCATGGAATTCCTGGTATGGTAAACATCACATGAACATCATCAGTCTTTCTTATGGGAGGTGGTAAACTCGATGTCCAGATTCAATCCTCAATTTCCTCCTGCTTATAACTATTACCAGCTGCAGATTAATTTGCTGCTCTCTGACCTTAGTTCCTAAAAGTATAAATCAAAGTAAGGCTGTCATTCCCCTCCCAGCATTGCTGAAAAAATTAATGCTCATGTATATGAAGACCCTAGCTAAATGTCTGACACAGAATAGGCATTTTATAGCACTTAATATGATAATTAATAATAAGCTTTAGAATATGTAAGTAATTAGAATACTTACTTGGGTATCTAAGATAAAGAAAGAGAGAGAGAGAAAAAGTTCAAAGCATCACAAAAAGAGAAGCGGCGGCCGTTGAATAAGTTCTAAGTAATAGCGTCCTCTCACTGAAACACCTGGCAATTCCATCACCCTTTCAACCAACCTCTCCTTAAGACGCAACAGAGGCAGTACCTACAATGTGCCAGTCCCTAACACTTGAGGGACACAGACAATGAGGACAAGGTCTTCTGCTCTCAAGGAACTTTCAGCTCCCAGAACAGACAAATTCAGTACAGTAACGATCAAGAGACAGGTATGCGCCACCCAGAGTGCTATAGAATATAGATGTGGGACCTACAGCCTGATCCACAGTAGCAGAGGGAAGGAACCCCTGGAGTACAATCTTAAAGAACAAAAAGGCAGTAAGGTAGGCAGTGTAAGGGAACAACGCAAGTACCCAAAGATCAAAGTGCAGTGTGTCCGAAGTGTTGGACACGCTTGGAACCATTGTTGGACACTCGTGCAGCAAAGAGACCCCTGGTAGCTGAGGCAAGAGATTTTATTGGAGTCGGGGCGACAGGATGGCTGCTCCCAGGACCGGACAGAACAGCACATGGTCTGGAGTGGGGGAATTTATTAGCTCTTGGGGCTCTCTCTCGAGAGCAGGGCTTGGGCGGTTGCCTGCGGGCTAGGTACAGTGAGGTAAGCTTACTTCGGCTGCACTGGGACGTTGGCTAAGTGCCAATGCAGGCATGATGAGGTAGGGTATGTCTCTAAAAGACTGTGCTTTGTGAAACAGGCATTTACATATAAATGTGGTCCTCATTACTGACAGTTGTCTAACACAATTTCAAAGCAGGGAGCAACAGATAATTTGAAGGTCCAGAATGGCAAGCTTCCCACCACAGGGCTTCAAGGCCATGTGGATAAGCCTGGACTTTCTCCCACAAGCAGTAAAGAGCACTGAAAACATTTTAAGCAGGAGAATGACATGGTTAAACATCCCTTTGTATAGAAATTCTGGTAGTGATGTGGTAAATGAACTGAAAATTAAGATGGAACAGGAATGGTAAACCAGTAATCCAGGAAAGCAAGAATAAGGCTGAGTCCACATTTTAAACTCACTCTAGCTACTAAAAAATTTCCTAAGGAATTACAATTATGCTAGGTCTTCTTGGGCTCTGTATAAGTTTTATATATATGCAATTTCCCAATTATTACCAATGGCTTCAGAAGAACAGAATCTAATGATCTTGTTTTAAAAACTCACAGTTCATGATTTAATGCTATACAACACAACCCTAAATGAAAGGTGACTTAGGATACACTTTTTCACAAAGAGGAACATGCAACTTCACTCCAAAATACTACAGAGCACATTCCACACTAATTTCATTCCCAAATGCTTCTACTAAAATCAACTGTTACTCATATGAAAAAAGATCCCAAATAGTTACCACTTATCTGTGTGATAAGCATAAACTACCATGTAAAACAAGTATCCCGATTTAGGTAAAGAACAAAATTCTTAACAGACCTCAAATTATGACCACTTTTAAGACTTTTCCTCCCAAACACTTCAGTATGTCCTTGGCCTACAACTGTAAAGTCACTTAGCAAAAACAGGGCAAGATAGCTCTGTGGGAGCATAAAAGAATCTTATCTGTGCTTAGCAGACATCTAAAACTGTTCTCAGAGGGAAGAATACCACACAAGTTGTCTGGATGACTCTGAGTTGGCTGCTGCCTGCATATTCACCAAGAAAAAATGTGCGTAAACATCAACATTCAGGCACAAATATCCATCTGCACAGGATGGCAGTGCTGCTCCTCAATTCCTGAAGGTCTGCTCTCTTTCAGAAGTATAAAATCTACCACAGGCTCTATTTAATTGGGTGAGAGGGAGAAAAGATGACAGAAGAGCCATCTCTTCACTCTTTTTCTTTGAACCCCAAACAAGGAATTCTCTCTCCATAAGGTCACTGGGAAGCTTAAGAGGTTAAATGTACCAGGGCTCTCAATCATTGCTATGGGGAAAAAAAAAAAAAAAAGTACGTTTTCCTCTTCTTGAACCCAGTCCTATTTAATAAGTCTTCCTTTGGATTCAGTCTTTGGTCACTGGGATACCGAGGTTCATCTTGGCCACAATGCTACTGAGCGAGATGCTCTTGGGAAAGCATGATGATAAAAAGCAGTTACTGATGTCAACTTGATGTAGGGACATTGGCAGAAGAAATGTTCTGACACTATAATGACTCTTAAAACTGGGGTCAGTACCATTCTTTCTTTGGTTTAAAGTGGGTGATTAATAAACCCAGCTCTTGAGTTTTAAAGCTTCTACTTACCTGTTCAAAACATCCTTCAATTTAAACAAATGCAGAGTTAATTTTGAGGATTTAATTTGGTCTTCCCAATTCCTTCTCTCCCAGAATTTTACACCATTCAATTGTTGGATTTTTGCTTATTGGTTTTGTGGCAGTGCTGAGGATCAAACCTGGGGCCTGGCACATGGCAGGCAAGCACTTTACCAAAGAGCTATATCTCCAGCCCTCACCTGGGGGATCCTGGACTAAACAGTGAAGAGCAAGTTTCTGGCGAGTTTCACGAGCCAGACCTCGTGAATTCTAATCCCACACCCAATGCCTTTGTGCCTTTTACTCTCCTGTTCATCAGGCCAAGACTGCAGGGTTCTTAGGTAATCTGAGAAAGGCACTCAGTGCAGGTGTGGCGTAAATGGTCCCAACTGTTATCAGTTTAATTAAGAAATTAACAAAAGCACAACCAACACTAGAAACACTAATTAATTATTACCATTGTGACATATCTATACAGCATTTCCCATCTCCATCTTTATACTTTACTGTCATTTTCTGTAATTTAAATGCCAAGTAAGTTATTCTTAATTACCTTGTGCGTGGCCTTCCTAATTTTCTATTCCTATATTCTTCTGTGACTCCATTAACATGGCCTCCTGAGTGAATTTCAAGATATTTATGATCACCTATAGTTGATTCTCCCTCACTAAATTTTAACGGCTTTCTTCTAAGCAGTAACCTAAATAAATTAGCTGATTTCTAGACCATGTAGATGTTTCCACTAGGAATCCACTGCACTATATTTGTTTTTCACCAGCTGTCTGGATAATTATATTTAGTTCACTCTTTAAAAGTCAGTAAAAAATGAACATGTTCATCATTAGACTCTCTTTTTTGGATTTCCTTATATTCTCTAATTTCCCTTAAGGCTTTTATGCAAGAAGTTCAGAGTGAAGCCATCAACTCACATCTCAGAAGCAACTCAATAATTAGATACCAAGGGCTTAAAATCACACAATTCTTAATGTAACAAATGATAAGAACTACAATGTAAAAAAAAACAGTGACTAAAGGCACCCCAAGTATATTTCCACATTAGAATCAAATACTACTAAATGTAAATGTCCATGTGATAGTAAAATGCTTAGCTTAAATTGTTCCTTTTTTTTTTCATTTGGAAGTAAAGCACTCGTTATATTCTTAACAGGATTTCTATAAAAGTGAAAGGTTTCCTCCACATTGTGCACATATTTCATTCAATGCAAATCAATTCAGCCAAGGTAATACAACTTCTTTTAAAAAAAAAAAAGTCCAAGAGAAAGAGCCATTAACAGATGTCTATTATTTAAGGATTTACGCAACTCGCCCAAAATACTAATCTGAATGTTGTATTTTAAACAGTAGAGTACTGATTCCAGGGTAGGAATGGAAGAATATGCCCTCCAGTCTCTCCCCAGAATGCAGCCGTAACACCTAGACAGAGTTCATGAAACAGATGTTTGAGGGTTATCCAAAGCAGGGATGGCAGGCTGATTAGGGAAGGAACCTGAAACTCAAGGCACAACTACATCGGCAAAGGGTTTCTCCACTGTCTCCTACAGCTCAGACCTGAGGTATCCCAATGCCAAGAAGTGAGGACAGAGGGGGCAAATCCTTTGTGTTCTAGCTGGAAGAGCAGCAAGGAAGAATTCTAAACCCAGAAACAGTGGTTCCTCAATTTTTCCTGTTCTCCATTCACTTACTCCCCAGACAAAGGCAATTTCAAAGCAGTAGAATGTAGCCAAGGACCAGAGTCATTGAGAAACTCCAAGGAAAAGGAATCTTCCTCTCTGATCAGAGAGGCACTATGATCCTAAACCTAATGCAAACATTGTTACTTTCCTCCTCTGTCTTCCTACCTTCGGGTCCAGAAGGGCAGCATTAAAGGAACACTGTCCCATTTTAAAGACCCATCTCTGTGGGTGAAGCACTAACAAGAGAAACAGGAAGTACTGGAGAACTCAACCCACACAGATATAATCAAATGACTTTTGGTGAAACTGCAAAGTCAACTCAGTGGAGAAAAATCATCTTAACAAATGGTGATAAAACATTCAGACATCCAAATGCAAAAAAGGAACCTTGAACTAAATCTCAGAACTTATACAAATATTAACTAAAAATAAGTCATATACATATAAATGCAAAGTGTGAAACTACAAAACATTTTAGGAGAAAGCATAAAAGACATGAAAAACCATTCAACATCATTAGCCATTAGAGAAATCCAGATCAAAATCACAATAAGATCCCATTACACAGCTGCTAGGATGGCTGAAAGAACAAATCCTGGCAACACCAGAAGGTGACAACAATGCCTAGCACCTCAAATGTGATGTGAAAGCAAAATAACAGGCTGTAGCAGTGGCTCAGCGGTTGGAGCATTTGCCTGGCCTGCATAAGGACCAGGGTTCAAACCCAGCACCACATACACAACTAAGTGTCAGAGAAACAAAGGCCAGATGAAAAAATAAATAAAACTGATTCTCTTTATATATATATATATTATATATAAATCAAAATGACACAGCTCTTATGAAAATGGTCTGAAAGTTCCTTAAAAAGTTAAATGTAGCAGGACACAGTGGCACATGCTTATAGTCCCAGCTACTACGGGAGGCTAAGGCAGGAGGATTCTCTGAGCTCAGAGATTTGAGTCAATCTGGGCACACTGAAAGACCCCATCTTAAAAAAAAAAAAAAAAAAATTAAATGCGCACCTACCATATAATACAGGAATTCCACCCGTGGGTAATTAGCCAAGAGAAAGAAAGCATACATCCATATAAGACGTGTGCACAAGCTTTCATACGAAGTTTATTTGTAATGCTCAAAAACTAGGGCAACCTAACATGTCCTTGAAGTCCTTAAATGGGACTTCAAGGGATAAATACACTGTAATATATCTATACAATGGAATCCTACTCAGCAATTAAAAGGAACCAACTAACTCATAACAACTTAGATGAATCTCAAAGGTTATACTGAGTAGAAGAAATGAGCTTCTGAAGATGATCTATTCTGAGCTTTCACACAAATGACATCCTCCCAAAGAGAAAACCACGTAGAGATCAGTGATTGCTGAGAGGTGGAGAGGCAGAGGTTTAAAAACCAGGCAACTTTTGAAAGGTGGAACAGTCCGAGGGGTAATTACACAATCCATGCGTGTAATTCACTGAACTGTACACCAAAAAGGGCAATTTAACCTTATGTTAATTTTTTAAACAACATATTTCAAATTTATAGTAATTTTTGTACAACTAACTTACATAAACATTGTGCTGAATACTGATGCAGAAATATCTTTTAAAGATAATGCGACAATACAGTATCAAGTACTATTTAAACCAAGTTAATTTATAAAGTATCTTAAAAGCTACCACAGAATCATATTTTTTTTTACATAATTAATTGTTCATCCACAAAAACATGACTGTTTAAAAGTAAGATTGCCAACCGCTTTAATCAGGTCTATGACTGAGACCTAACAAGCACAATTTTAGATGCGGAAAAGTTTACTTAGGGGCTCACGGTTTCAGGAACCTCAGTCCATGGAAAGTTGGCTCCATTCCCTAGGGTTTGAGGTGACACAGAACATCATGGCAGAAGAGTGTGCTGGAGGGAAGAGGCTCAGGGCATTGTCAAGAAGCAGAGAGAGACTCTACTCACCAGATTCAAAGTACAGACCCCCCCCCCAAGACACAGCCACAGTGACCCACCTCCTCCAGCTACATCCTCCCCACCTTCAGTTACCACTCAATTAATCTTACCAGAAGATTAATTCACTGATTAGGTTAAGAGCCTCATAAGCCAATCATTTATCCTCTAAGCCTTCTTGCATTCTTTCACACAAGAGCTGTGGGGGGATACCTCGTATCCAAAGCATAACACCAACATTCAACAGCACTCAGCACTTTGAGTTAGTTTTGGGATGCTGATGTTGCCAAGGAGGTGAAGCATCAGGGAAACAGATGCATGAGCTCATAGTCATCCAAAGTCCACCCAGTACAAGCCAGTCCCATCTCCATCCCTACAGGGCTGTCCACACTTCCTCCAGTTCCTCAACAGGAAGCACCCAGCACACAGAACATTTGTTTTAAAAATCTGAAGAGTGTGTATACAAAAGGAAAAGGGCCAGGAACGCAGCTCCAGACGGAGTGCCTGCACATTGTTATCACACCACCACAACTGCACAGCTTCCACCATGTGCCAGGAGCTGGCCCCACTTTCTGTAAACCTCAGTTACAACTGATGCTTTCCTCATCCCAGTGAGCAAAGGGGACTACCAGCTCTCAGCGGCACTGGTAACTCAAACGATCCGTCCAGATTCAAACTGCTGCCACTGCACTATTTTCTAAGACACCGTTCCGCACTTTCTCTGTCAAACACTGTTAGTCTTCCACTCCATTGAAGCATTTTTTACTGAGTCATTTTTTTAATTTTTCAAAGAAAATAACAACTACTAAAAGGGTAATACGGACTCTGTCCTCATCCCACCTTCACTGGGTTGACGTCTCCTCTTTCATGGATGTCCTACATGCTTAGCACTGGCCATTCCACTGCAGAAAACAGTCACAAATGTGTTACACAGGAAATGATTTTTAAAATAAAAGTTGTATTTTAATGGACCAGCTACAGATAATTTTTATTTTTTTACATTTTTCCTTATTTTCCAAAGGTTCTCAATGCTCAAATACTGAGATGCATGGAGAATTCCCCCTTTACTCTTGACATATTTTGTCATACACACATTATGACCATGGTTATTGTGCTCATTGTTTAATACTCTTGTGGAAATCCTAATTTGTAAGGACGTTACCTAATTTCTCACCATTACTCAAAAAGCAGGTGGGGGGAAATAAAATACACTAAGCTTTCAGATAACAATGATTCATCAGTTAACACAAAAATAATTTAGTCAACCCCATGAGGAGGGACTGGTTGTCTTGAGGTGAGAGAGGCTGCTTCTTGGTACATTTAACTAGCTAGAGAACAGGGCACAAGGATGGGCGAGCATTTAACAAGCCTGCTTGGATGCTAAGGAGTCCAGCCATAAAACACAAGCTACGTCATTCTTTGGAGCAGTACTCCTCAGAGTCCAATTAGACATATACTTAAAACAGCTGGACATATCATATGGCTGGAGCGGTGGCTCGGCAGTTACCAGGCTTGCCCTGCATGAGCAAGTACACAGGTTCAAACCCCAGCACCACGTACACAACTAAGTGTCAGAGGAACGAAAGCCATGTGAAACACTCAATAAAAATTGATTCTGTCTCTCTCTCTCTCTCTCACTGTCCTTCTCTCTTTAAAAAAAAAAATTAGCTGGATACAGCACAAGTGAACATGTGTGAACTCACGTGCACACAAAGGCCATGCCACAAGGCGTTAGGGGTCTAAAGGAAATGAAGACATCAACCAGTGCCTTCCCTTCTCTCACCTAACACTCTGTTACTTCTATCAGTTTTAGAGGCCAGCAAAGACATTCTGCATTTGAGATAAAGTCACACTCACACACACAATTTTTCTAACATGACTAAGAGCCCGAAACGTAAGGGTTGTTGTTGTCATTTTTCCAGGCTGAAATACAGCAGCAATGCCTAGTGGCAAAAAAGCTTTTTAGGAAACAAGGACTCAGAACTGAGTATAAAGAGCAAAAGGAGAAAAGGGAAAGCTGGATGCTACTATGTGAAGGCTGCTAGTGCCAAGGGGAGGGAATCCAGCGGCACCCAGGTACTGAAAAAGAGGAATCCGCAGCGGTGCACGGCTGAGCGCGCCTCACCTGAATAGTGAGAGGGCTGGAGCTGCAAGACACCATGAATCCCTGCCACTCAACAACTCTCATTCTAGGACTCAGCAAGCAAGACCGTCGCTTGTTTTTGGTGACCTTTTATAAGGCTTAATGTTCTTCATCACCCTCGCATGTTCCTGAACTTAAGAGATACTCAATAAATGGTTGCTGAGTAGAATGAATAAATAAATAAATAGAGAGAGAGCGAGAGCGCGCACAATCACACTACAGGAAAGACTGGTCATTCCCAGTGAGCAGTATCCAATGGAAGCACTCCTGTCTTGGCAACTGGCATAATCTCCTCCATTTTGGAGGATTTTTGTTAACTACACGGTAATTTCACAAAGGAGAACTGAATTTTCTTAAGCAAAGTTCACTTTCCAGTGAACTTCACAGTTGATCATAGCTTGTTCTGGGAGAAGTCTCAGCTCTGCCAAATTTTTACAGTTCATTTGTGCTTGCATTATCAACATCACCTTCAACCTATGTTCCTGTCTGAAACATGGTAGCTGCCGCTTCATCAGTTAACATCATCTGTAGCCTGCTGAGCAGCAGCATGAGCAGCCATACAAGCAGCATGCCCCAACAGGGTGAAAGCCTACGAGGGAAGGACAGACTTCCCACATAGCCGAGTACCACATAATCCCCCAAAGAACAGTGCTCCAGATGGGACACATGACTTCTGCCAGAGGTCCCACGCAATCAATCCCTGCTTCAGTTCCAATAGTAGGTACAGACAGCCCCTGACTTTATGAGAGTTTGACTCATGACTTATGATTTTTTTCAATTTATAAAGGTATGGTGGCTCAGTGGTATCCAGTTTGCCTGGCATGCACAAGGACCAGGGTTCAACCCCAGTACCACATACACAACTAAGTGTCAGAATAACGAAAACCAGATGAAAAACAAAATAAAGTTGATTCTCTCCCTTCTTTTTTTTTAAAGAGAGAGAGGAAAAAGATTTGAATTCAGTAAAAAAGATACTTTCCAAGTATCTGGGAAAAGATACCTTTTCCCAGGCTAGTGATAAATGGTACAAAACTCTTGCCATGCTGGACACTCAGCCATGCAATCACAAGGATAAACAACTATTATTCTGCTATGTTGAAGCATGATATTCATTCAGGAAACCAGGTATATTATGTATATTTACGACTTACTTACTATAGGTTTATTGGTGCGCAACCCAATGTAAGTTGAAGAGTACCAATGTTAGCAAATTTTAGCTTATTTCTTAGAATAGCTTACCAAGAGCTCTAACATTTTCTTCTAATACTCCAACAAAAGCACTCATTTTGGAAAACACAGCTCTAGGTTCCTTCTAATAGCATTTCTGCTCTCAAGCTACTTTGTTCACCCATCCCTTTGACCACGTAAAACAACTACTTTGCCCTTTCAAAGTACCCTTACACAAGACAGCAAGCCAACAAATAACTTCCTGTTTCAGTAACAGACATATACCTCTTCCACTTTTTAGCCTTCTATTTTCTATTCACAAGCAGCTCTTTAGCTCCCACTGCCTTCTTTCCATACCTAACTTTACTAAAGAAGATCAGAAAAGGGGGCCGAAAGATCAATAATTTTAATTTTTTTATGAGAAAAAGAGAGAATCAATTTTATTTAGTTTTTCATGTGGCTTCATTGCTCCAACACTTTGCTGTATATGTGGTGCTGGGGTTCGAATCCACATCCTTCTGGATGCCAAGCAAGCGCCGTAACTGCTGAGCCACTGCTCCAGACCCAAGACCAATAATTTCAGAATCAGAAAATCTGTATTCAAATTCTACCTTTCCCAGCTGTGTAACTTGGGATAGAAAAACAACCCTGATACTATTTCTAAAATAAGAAAACTCTATTTTATTCAACCACTCTGGCAAACAGTATGGAGATTCCTCAAAAAACTAGGAAGGGAACCATAGGGCACCGCATCCACTCCTCAGTATGTATCTAAAAGATCTAAAATCAGCATACTATAGGGATGCAGCCACATCAATGTTTACAGCAGCACAATTCACAATAGCGAACAGATAAAGAAAGTGTGGCACATACACACACAGAGTATTAGCCATAAGGAAGAATCAAAAGTGTGGCACATGCTGGTAAATGGATGGAATTGGAGGACATCGTGCTAACCGAGGTAAGCCAGATCCAAAAGTGAAAGGTCGCATATGTACTCTCACATGTGGAAGTTAGAGCACAAGTAAGGGAAAAAGAAAAAGAAAGTGGGACAAGGAGGGAGGGAGCCCATGAAAACAGAAGAGAGATCGGTGAAGTGGAGGAAAGTGACTGAAGGGCAGCAAGGAGGGAAAGGGAAGAAAAGTGGAGCGAATCTGACCAGATTTCCTGCAGAGATCTGAATACACCTCAGTGGATTTCACCTTTATGAGCATCCAAAGCACGCTGGTTTTAAAAAGCCAATAAATAAAAGGAAGATCAATAAAGTAGAGAAACAGAATGAGAGGAGGAAAGGTGGGAGTACTAGGGACTAAGTAAAGCGTAATTATACAAACCTAATCCATTATATGATTATGTCAAAATGAAACCCAATATTATGCATAATTAAAATGAACCAATAAAAGATAAATATGATAATAAAATTTTATTTCACTCCAACAGTTATTACAAAGATTAATAATTGTTATAAATGGTCAATGATTTAAGATTAAAATTAATTACATTTCTATACTTATAAATATTAATGTGAATCATGTTAGAATCATCCTTTTGTATATCAAAAGTAATTTTATGTTTATGTTTAAATAAAAGTAATTTATGTTTGTATATTAACTACAAATAGCTAATAATTGTTATAAAGGTTAAAAATAATTTATGTTCTCTTAGTAAAAAATCACTCAATGAAGCACCAATCCTGAAAGCAACCAAATTTAGAAGGCCTCTTTTTAAATTTTTTCATTCACTAATGTATAAAAATATGATAAACTAGAAAAGTAACTTCTAAAGTGGAAAATTGGAACATTTAAGATAAGTATGAAATATATACCCAAAGCCCTCTTTTTTTGTTTTTTCTTTTTTTTTTTTTTATAGAGAGAGAGGGACAGTGAGAGACACAGAAAGAGAGAAACAACTTTATTTAGTTTTTCACATGGCCTTCGTTGCTCCAACACTTAGTTGTGTATGTGGTGTTGGGGTTTGAACCCGGGTCCCCGTGCTTGCCAGGAAAGCACCAAAACCGCTGAGCCACCGCTCCAGCCCCTGCCCTCTGTAATCTTAATATCCAGAGATAAGCTGCTCTGATAGTACAGTACATATGTACTGTTCATATGTAAAAACTCAAAGTAACAGGATGATAAACCACTTGGAACTGGAAAGGGCTTGTTTACGTTATGAACTATAAATACTGACACATAAATATCTCAGGCATTTCATTTGAAATTAACACGCTGTAGATCCATTTACAGAATTTGTGATGTAAGATCAAGGCCTTTTCTAAGAATAATTAGTCTTCAAACTGACTGTTAGGCTAGTCATTCTTAAACCACACCCAAAAGTGCATCATCACAACTTCTAATTCCCCTTTTTCACTGCTGGGCACACAGATTCGGAGACTCAGGAAGCATCCTAGGAATCCTTACAGAAGTTTAATTATTTCCCCCCAATCTTTTATAATCACCATGACCATACATAACTTAGTGGCATTATTTTTTTGAGACCTGCCTTTAGAAGATTTCCAAAGTACTTAGCATATTTTTGAAGAATAATAATAATATTTGTATTTAATCTGATTATATAAATTTTTAATTACACAAGTACAATAACAAGCACTACTGACAAACACAGGCTGTGTTAACCAAGAAAACAGACTCTTGATCAACATGCAACTCAACTAGCTGACCCAGAAGGATGCAGGCATCTAGAGCACCGCAGCCTTATTCTAATCCTGGCCGGTGTGCTTCGCAGGGGAGGTCACCGGAGAGCTCCCATCTCTGGGCACCTTGCATTAACATTATCATTTTAAAAGGCACTTCTTAACTCTTACATGTATACATAGGTGCAGTATAAACTTAAAACACAGACGGTCCCTAAAGACCAGGGCACACATTAATGTTGAACACAGACTTTCTGAAGGAACCCAGTAACAACCAATCAAGATCTCTCACTTAATCTCCTCTTCTACCCAACCACTAAACGGTGGACCCTTGGCTTGGCTTCCAGCCCTCCTCTCTTTTTAATCATCAACTTCAAATACCATCCATAAAGTGAAGATTTTCAAATTTAAAAGTGTAGATAACAGCCAAGCATGGTGGCACATGCCTATAATCCCAGCAGCTCAGGAAGCTGAGACAGCAGAACTGTCAGCAATTCAGTGAGGCCCTAAGCAACTTAGCAAGATACTGTCTCAAAATTAAAAAAAAAAAAAAATTAAAAGGGATGAGGATGTGGCTCAGAGGTTAATCACCCCAGGGTTCAATCCCTGGCACAGAAAAGAAAAAGAAAAAGAGGGGAAAAGGGAGGGGAGGGGAGGGTAAGAAAGAAAAGAAAGAGTGAGTCCAGATAACATCCCTCTCACACATTCCAAACCTGACAACTTGGATGGACTCCCCAGCCCCCAATCTGCTCTACTCACCAGACTAGCAACTGCCACCACCATCCCCACAGCCCTACTCGGACACAGCTAAACTGCCCTTGACTTTTCCTATTCCTAATCCCACATTCACTCTAATAGAACTTCTTCCCATACCCTGTGTTTTTTAATGTATTTTCTGTCTCCTCTCAGTGAAATACAAGCCTAGAGGGCATGGACCCTACCTTACTTACCACTGTCTCTCTAGTCCTCAAAGCAGTCTCTGGAATTATTAAAGTCTTAATTCAAACTGAGTGAAAAGAGCTCCTAAAGCTTTTCAGACAACTCTGGGAAGTTTTCCACACATAATTACAAGACTAGCAGGTAATTTTCCAACCCTTAAAATGATGCAATATTCACAGGTTGGGAGTGACCACAGACTACTGTCTCAACACCATCATTTTACAAGCATGGATCCTAGTCCTGAAAGTTTATATAATTTATCCAAGATCCCAAGTACCCAGAGAGCTCCTAATGCAAATACTGAATGACATACAAGTGGCCCTTCCAGATGATCAACCACTGAGTCCCCACGCCTTTTGTTGTATACAACACTATTCTTATAGGGCATTGGTGAATTAAATTTAATTAGTATCAGAGATGTGCATTTTTTTTTCACTTGGGGCATGTAAGAAAACATTCAGCAAAAGATGTCTTGCAATGTCCCAGCTGAAAAGCCCAGGACCAACTTGGAGGATGCTTAAGTGCCAGATAGCAACTCACAGCAAACAGAAACTAAAAGTCAAGCAGCCCTGATTCAAAATCCCCAAGTCACTGGAGGAAATTGTTGCTGATTTGGCTTCCTTCTACAAACCGATCCTTATCAGAATCTACTACAATTTTTCAGAACAAAGGGAATGCGGTTGAGTGTCCGTAATTTGGTAATTATCATCCAGTTTCATATTTACTGTTCAAAGGTTCTTCATAAAATGCAGTAACATAAGACTCACCTGGAAAACTCCCCAGGATAAATTTCCCACTGGTGTGAAGAAAAGTCACCACACGGATTTAATCATTTCCCTCCCCAGACTGCTGGACTCTTTGGGGACTGTTTTACTGTGAGACGGGGGCAGGCTATGTTGCCTAGAATAGTCTCCATCTAGTAAGCACCAAGCCATTCTCCTGCCTCAGTCTCCTGAGTAGCTGGGACAACAGATTCACATCACTGTACCAGGCCCAACCCCATTCAATCTGAAGACCATGGTTTTTACCAAGCTCCTAGTTTGTTTCCAACAGAAACAACTAGGTGACACTTAAAACTAAAAAAATACAGCTTTTCTATAAACATCACTTCCACCCCATGACACACACTGCAACATTACCTTCTTCATTTTTCTCATGAGAATGTGGAGGGAAAGGGGACCATGTCACAATGTACTGAAATCCAGATGTATCCCACAGGGCTTCAAAAGGAAAGCCCTTAGAAGAAACAAGAGACCAGGGTGTGGGCAATGTGGTGGTAATTCTGGTTTAAGAACAAGTGCATACCATATCGTTACTTTATGTGCATTTATGATTGTACATTAACTCAACTCCTTAATTAAAACTTTTTTAAAGAAAGGAAAGCCCTCACTCTCTTGCCCAAAGTAACTACATGGCCTCTCATGAGACAGGTACACCATGTGCACATTACATACTTCTGCTACAACTAGCAGAGAGATCATCGTTTGGTTCACTTATAGATTCATTACAACCTCAACCTGCCTTAAATTGGGGGCGAAGGGACACACAGGAGTAGATTAACAAACAAACCTTTTGACCCTGAGGAGTTCTCAGGGGAGGGAGAATGAGTGAGGAAGAGTAACAGGATAAACAGTAGATGAAAAATAACATAGAAAGATAAGACAGTGTTCCCCTTGCACATGTGCACTGCACATCATGACTTGCAAAGCATTTTCATGAAAACTTAGCACCCCCAGATAATAACTAAGCACTAGAGTCATGCTGGAGAAGCTGGGGTTCAGTTCAGGTGATGGGGAAGATATCTTGGAGGGAACTCAGTGGATGCTGAGGGTTGGGGTGAAGTCTGAGAGAGAATGAGGTGAAGAGGAGGCGTTCCAGAATCAGCATGAGCCACAAAGCTAGAAATGGAAACCTCCAGAGCGAGGAATCTCAGGGCTCGAGTACTTGGTTTCTTAGTACAGAGTAGCAAGGCTACAGATGACAACGAGGAAGACTCGAGCTCACAAAAATGAATGAGTAGCCCTGTGAAAGAACAATGAATGTAACAAGCTTTCTTTCAGAAACATATATGGTTCTCACAGACACAAAGATGAGAATTTTCACGGTAGGACAGGTTTTTACAGTTCCTGCCCTGTCCTTCGGAAGATCAAAATTCATCTTTTAAACTTCTTCACCCTGTTTTCACTGCAAAACAAAACAAAAAAAAGAGTCACGTCTTCTCTTACTTATACACAGCTATAACACTTTCATTTATATTTACCTATACAATAGGTTCCTATTGTAATATGGTTCAAGCTTCCAAAGTAGGAACAATGTCTTTTGTTTCTTTTACATGCCCCAGAGAACCCATAACAATAGTCAACATGTAAATCACCCGTGATGTCATTGATCCATGAGAAAATCAAAGACCTACTTTACTTGTATAAAAAAAAAAAAAAAAAGAACTAGCCGGCCACAGTGGCCTGGGCAGGAAGATCACAAGTTCAAGGCCATTTTTGGCAATTTAGGGAGATCCTGTTTCAAAGTGAAAATAAAAGACTGAGGACATAACTCAGTGGTATAATACCCCTGGGATCAAAAAGAACAGGAAAAGAACTATCTGTATCCTCCCTTCCCCGCACATATACACACACACCTATCTACCTGTTTCACCCTTTATAGTCTTAGTCATCTGTCCCTACTATGCACCAGGCACTGTTACATGGACTTTATGTATATATAATTTATATAATCCATTTAACCCTATTGGGTTCATACTACTATCCTTACTATCACCATTTTGCAAAGGTGGACACTGAAGTATAGAAACTTTCAGCAACTGGCCCAATGCCACAGAGCTGGTAGTGGCAGAGGCAAGATTTGAATCCAGAGTCAGGTGCTAGAGTTATATGCTAAACTTTATTTATCACATTTCCTCTCACAATTACACAAAATACTTGGAAACAAGGGTCAATTTTTGTTGTTTCAGTTTTTAGTTGTGGTAGCAATCACATATATTTTTTGAAAATCTGATATGTAAATGGCAATTACCTTTTTAACAAAAAAATACAAGATTTTGATACATGTCTAAATAATGCATTTAGATCTACTCTTGATATTAAACACGACAAAATTAGCTATTTTATGATTATACAATAAGTACGTCAATGCAATCACCTGATCAAACAGGCAATGATTAATGCAGCTTCAAGAAATTTCTAAACACGTTAATGTACAATAATAGCTAAGAAACAACTTGACTCAAACGACCTGATATCTACAAAAATAAGAGTTCTGTACCTTTAAAACAAAAAACTGTCCACACTCAGACAAGGCAGCATCTCATCTGTGGTGAATTTTGTAAATAAACGCCCCCCCCCCAACACACACACACACACACACACACACACACACACACACACACACACGGTTGGCTCAAAGAACCCCTGGCAACCATCAACACTGACAGGAAGCTGAACACTGAAACGACAGACAAGAGGACTGCTGTTTCCCATGACCATCAAGGTGCCATTCCCAGTAGGCAGGGAGAGGTCTCTGTAGATAAGTTCCAGCATCCTGTCTTGACTTATGAGACAAAGCTAGCTCACCTTAGATCCCTAAGATTACCAACTATTCCATATATCAAAAAATGATTCATAGACCAAAAACACTCAAAACATGTCTTGATTCAACTAGCATGGGAAAAATTACTATGAGAGAGAAAACTGTTACCACAATACACTGAATGAACAAATTAAAATAAGGCCATTCAATCCTGTTCTTGGGCACAAAACAGTTCATTGAAAACTAACTGGTCAGCATACTTGAGACTACAAACATCCATTTTAGTCACCAATAATGGCAAACACCAAGCACAACAAATACTATTTAAGAAAAAGCATTTAATTTAGTTGATAATGTGTACAAACCTCTATTCAGGCACCATTTAGGGGTTAAAACATATAATATAACCCTGCTAAGAGAATGCAAATAGAACACAGTCAATTTTATTACCGTGGCTTTCAGCATGGCTCTGTTAATGCCCACTGTTTATCTATACAAATAAAGAGCAGCCAGGGAACTGTCCCAGTTTCTCTGGGAGTTATCAATTGAAGCTAATGTTTCCTGAGCGAGAATCCCGCTTCAAGAAGGTACTATGAGTTGGCCAGTGCTCCTTGCCACTCACTCAGACTCTACTCCATGTGCAGCATGGGCAAGGCCACCCTGCAACGGAATCAGTGTCCTTGGGAAGTCTCCAATGTCCACAATGCACTCATTTGCCCAGCCAAAAATAAAGGGCAGCCACTCCCCCTAGGAAACAGCCAGGTGAACAGTATCTTCAAGAGTTCTAACACAGGGTAGTATAATGATAAAAGGAAGTGCTCTCTGGTAACAGCCCTGGCTTCTTCCTGTCCCATTCATCTTCTAGTACCTCAGTAGTACAGGGCCTTAAACAGCCTCCATTTCATATATGGAGCCCCTCATTCTCCCTAGAGTACCTCAGACTCAGTTGGATTCTTGGGATGTTGGAGTGTAACCAATTTCAACTTGACACCTATAAGGACTTATAAGAAGATAACAGTCAGAGATTATTTAAATAGAGAACTGTAGTACGTCTCCCAGTATGTGATCCCCAAGTTTGTGATGGTAAGAACCTTTCTCCGCCTCACCTGTAAAAACACCACCCTTGTAGCATGGCTAGCACACACTAAAACCCAAATTACAGACCATCAACAGAGCAACATCTACTGATGAGAACACTCCCCAGCCTCAGAAGCTGGGATCATGAGGCTGGCTACTGCAAAGTCAGGGGATAGATCTCATCCCCAAGGGATGACTGACAGAACTAAAATCCGACAGCAATGTTGAGCCCCACACTAAAGCTAGAGAGGACGATGAATTAAGCCAGGTCAACAGTTCAAGCAACTTGATTCTTTCACTTCAACTCCTTATTGCAATGGGATTAAGTATATTGATTCCCACCAGGTCAGTACATAGAGAATATATTTTAAAAAAACAAAGAAAATCATGCATACTACAGCGATGGTTTTGTTCAGCACTTCATCCCTACTGGTTTTATTATGATTAAACCAGTTAACAAAAGTTCATTCGTTAGTAACAATATTTTTATGATGAGGAAGGCATATCTCAAAAAGTTTTTGACCGCAACACTACAGATAGATTAGAACCTAACATATATCTTCATCTTGATCATCCCTCAGAAAGATCCAAATTTCTAAATCAATTTACTAAAATATAAATTAAGTGCAAAATTCTCAGAGTACCCAAAATCCTCATGCACAAAATGGAGGTAACGTCTCTTTTAAAGTACTAAATGTCAATATAGAAGCAGGTGAAAAAATGTAATTTAGGATGGATCATCATAGTTTAGAGCAGTGGCTCAGCAGCTGGAGCGCTTGCCTGGCATGCTCAAGAACTCAGGTTCAAACCGCAGCACCACAAAAATCAGTAAGTGCTGGAGAAACAAAGACCAGATAGCAAAATAAATAAAATTAATTTTCTTTTCCTGTCTCTCTCTCATTCTCTTGCTCTCTAAAAAAAAGAAAAGAAAAAACGAGAAAATAGAAAAATGGATCATCAATACAAAAGCATGAAGCTTTCAGAAGAAATCATAAATAAGAAAATGTTTTCAGGATAAGGTGGCTAAATAAAGGCTTCCTAAGTCACAAAAATTAATAACCATAAAAGAAAAAAATAATTAATTAGATATCATCAAACTAGAAACTTTCTATCATAAAATGACACTTTTTTAAAAAGACAATATAAGACACAAACTGGGGGAAACAGTTGCAAAACGTAAGTCTGAAGGAAAGAGAACGAGTATCTCGTATGTGTCAGAACTCCTCCAACTCAGGGAAGTTGCGCTCCTTGCTGTTCAGAGGTAAAGGCCTGTGCGCAAGGGCAGACTGGCAGAGGCAAAAGACATTAGCGATTCCCTCCAGGGAAGAAGCAAGGGTTGGTAGCTGGGGAGGAGTGCAGATTGCCCAGAAAACTACTTGACGGGGAAGGCAGGAAGTGAAAATCAGGCAGATTTTCAGTTTGAACTACTAAAAAAATATACTATACGGCACATTACAGTGACACAGCAAAATCTATGTTCACAGCAGCTCAAATACCACAGCCAAATTATGGAACCAACCCAGATGCCCTTCAGTGGATGAAGGGCACACACATATAACGGAGTTCTACTCAGCAATTAGATACAATGGTAAATGGATGGCAATGGAAGAAATCATGCGGAGTGAAGTTAGCCAAACCCAGAGAGTCAAGGGTCAAAGGTTTTCACTCAGTTGCGGAGTCTGGAGCTAAACCCAGGCTTGGGTGAAAGAGTCGAACTCATGTGTCAGAGCCAACAAAGGAATAGCAACATGTAATCTAGGGCAACCAAGGCATGTGTGGGGCGGGGGCTAGGTGAGGGCAAGAGTGAGGAAGGAAGGATAGGAAGTGATCTAGGGAGATGATCAACAGTGTAACATATTCTTTAGACCCCTGAGAATCCAAATCATACTTATGCCATCATTTAATTCCAGAAAATTCACAGTCTAAGCTTGTGGGGCAAAATATAGAAGAATCAAGAGACTGGTATGTGGGCGATGTGAGGGTAATTCTGGTTTAAGAATAAATGCATATCATATTGTTACTTTACATGTATTTATAATTGTACAATAATTCAACTCCTTAATAAAAAATTAAAAATATACATATACTGTATGCAGTGTAAGTCTCCACTGAAAAGAAATCTGGATTTCAGATGGCAGTTTTGATGTCCTATTAAGATGCTTTCAAAAAAGGTGCTGCCCAAATTTAATTCTGGAAGAAATAATTCTTACTTAAATTCACTGAATTCCACTGATCAAGAAACAAAGTTGTGTGAATAGAACATTTATTTTACTAAAACACTGGATTCATATATCTTAGACATTCTGCTTTGTCTAAAAATAAATGTTAACTCTTCTACAGTAAGAGGCTTGCACTGTAAGAACACAAAGTAATATAAAAGGGAACAGAGTTGCCAATAATTATTAAAGTCATTCAGCCGTAATTCATTAGCTGTGGTTTTATATAATTACATTTGGTTCTATCTAGACATTCTATTTAGTTGGATTCATAAAGCATACAGCCCTACCCCAAAAGTGCTGACAGACCACTACATAATAATCAGTAGTAGTTCAGGGCATAATACTGGCAGGGTCACATTTTAATATACAGATGTCAATTACTCATAACAAGAATTTTTTTACTTTTTTACCCCTTTCCCCATGGTACTGGAGATCAAGTCCAGAGCCTCACACATACTAAATAGGTACTATACCTCTGAGATATAGTACCCCCAGCCCTGAATTTTGTTTACATTTATTGCAGGTTTTTTAAATGTAAATCTAAACTGGATACATCCATATCAGTGTATACTACTTTATCATCTAATTCATCCTTCTCTTTCGTTTCCACCAGAAGTGTCAAAAGGTTGCTTTGCTGTTCTCAACGCACCACACTCCAGCAGTTATGCCCTGAGCTGCTTTAGAGGCATCTCACCAGGTTAGTAAAAGAAGTATCGACGTCTCGGGTTCTATCTCCAAGGATTGGGAGAATTTGTTTAGACTGAACTGCCACTTAGAAAATGATACCACAAGTGAAATAAATAAATAATTTCTTTTTTCCCCTTTATCAGTTAAAAAGGAAATTTAAAAAACATGATTTCTAAGTATCATTACATGACAGTAAATGAGAGTTTTGATCAGAGTAGCTAAAATGTCAAACCAACAAATATTGCTCTAAAGAGAAAGAATTACGTCAACCAAAAGTATGTGATTTGAAGCTAAGAACAAGAATGTATCCTATTACTATACTATGTGAGGGGAGAGCCTTCATAAATACTTAGAACAATTTAAGATAGTGGCTCAGGTGTTGAAGACAAACAGGTGTTCAAATCCTAGCTCAGCCACTTAGGAGCTCTATGGCCTTGTACAAACCACTGAGCCTTATTTTATTTACATCTTACAGGACAAGTATAAAGATTAAGTGAGATAATAGTGCAAAAGTGTTTACTCAAATCCCGAGTACAAATTATATACTCAATAATGGTAACTACTGTTATTTTTTGAGGGGGTAGGGTGCTAGGGATCAAACCTAGGACCTTTTACAAGCACTCTATCCCTGAACTACATCCCTAGTCCTTTGTCAACTTAAATTTTTCTCAATAACAATTTTTTTTTAAGAGAGAGGGACAGTGAGAGGGAGAGAAAGAGAAACAATTTTATTTAGTTTTTCTTGTGGCTTTCATTGCTCCAACACTTTGTTACGTACATGGTGCTGGGGTTTGAACCCACATCCTCATGCATGCCAGGCAAGCGCGGTAACCTCTAAGTCACCACTCCAGCCCCTCTCAATAACAATTTGAAATTATCAGAAGGCCTTAATCTTTTTGTTTTTTAAACAAAGAGAGAAAAACAGTCGATTTTACTTATTTTTTCATTTGGTTTTAATTTAATTTCTCAAACACTTAGTTGTGTATGTGGTGCTGGGGTTCAATCCAGGCCTCACACATGCCAGGCAAACCACTGAGCCACTGCTCCAACTCCAAGGCCATAATCTTTTTTCCTTAATCTTTTTTCTTTTTTTAAAGAGAGAGGGACTGTGAAAGAGAGAGAAAATCAATTTTTTATTTAGTTTTTCACATGGCCTTCGTTGCTCCAAGGAAATGCTCCAACACTTCGTTGTGTATGTGGTGCTGGGGTTCGAACTCATGTACCTGCACATGCCAGGCAAGGGCTGTAACTGCTGAACCACTACTCCAGCCCCAAAGGCCATAACCTTTAAAGAACCAAATTTAGATTTTTCAGTATAGGAATTGTACCTCATGGTCATAACACACTGTGGTAACCAAACTAATTTCAAATTTTAAACAAGCAATATAAGCAGTAGAAATATGCCAGCATTCCTCCTTTCTCCTATCCAAATTATTTAAGAAAAGGAATGAGAAAAAAAAAAAAACAAAAGCAGTGACTTGGGAATCAACTACAGTCAGCAATCACTCACTTGATCAAGCATCAGCACAGTTATGGCCACAGCAAGAGACAAAGCTAAACAATATTCGAATTAAACCTACAAAACTGCACATCCAAGTCCTCTTGCCTATAAACCAACTTGTGGTGGATACACTATATTGATCTTCTGGGACAGTCAGTAACCTCTGCATAACAGAAAATTAACTTAGCAAAAAAGGCATTCTATCTCGTTCTTTACAAAACTTTTACTCTGCGCCAGGCCCTGTCAAATGTTAACAAAGCAACAGGCAATCCCTACAGGAGGAAGAGCATCCATGAAAGTGTGAAGGTGTACCTGTCCCCCAGCACCTGATCCTGAGTCTCCACAGTAAAAGGGAAGATTAAAAGGAGTACAGGGGGACACCAGGCACACAGGGCAAAGCCAAAAGGGCCCATCTGACGAGCACTTTATCTGATTTTCATCCTGAAAACTATAGTTTGACAACATACATCATTTTGTTGGTGGTGGCTAAGTTTCTGCTTGAATTTTATTTATAGTACCATACTCATTTGTTTGCTCAGTGCATTTATTTAGTTACAAAAGATAAACTCTAGAGTGCCTCTGCCCCCAACCACACAGCAATTTCTAAGTGTCTACATACTAGACATTTCAAGGACAGTTCTAAAATCACCTTTTCTAGAAAGCTTTTCTTGACAGGATGAAATCACCCCTTCTGTCTTGTACTAAAGTCATCTACTTATACATCTTAATCTTCTTAAAACTTAGGTACAGTGAGGACAGGCTCTGTCTCCTAGGACAGGACCCTATAGGAGCTACAGGGCCCAAGACAGAATTAATGCATGATTTTTTCATTTTAAGGCTAAAGTTAGACCATAAACTTCTCAAACTTCATCAGTTGTTGCTGGCATTACATTTATTGATTTTACATGTAGCTTTAATCAGAATGCTTGCTTGAAAATGTTTTCTTAATTTGGGATATTGTGGACCTAGAAGAACTTTCTCCATATAATTCTCCATCTGTCCTGCCACCTGAAAATTTATCAACTACCACTCCATTTTTATATATGAGAGGAACATCTACAGAGATGACAGACTAATTTAATTTGAACCAAAGATTCTAAAAATTACAATTTCCATCCATATGATCATAAAATCATAAAATCAGGGTTAGGAAAGTTCCACCTATTCCTTCTAGTTGTGTGACCTTCTGTTCTGTCTCAGTGTCCCCAACATAAAGTGGGTATGACACTGCTTATTTCACAAAACAGTTTAGGATTAAGAAAATGTGCATGACAATGCCTGGAATCAAGCCTGGGGACACAGGTAGCTCAGTCTCTTGCTACCTCAAGGTGGTTTAAGTTCCACTATGATGTCTTGCTCTTCTAACATCCATAATTCATTTATTTCTGATTCCTTAGTGTCATTTCATGATCAAAAACGTTTAGTATTAAAAGCTAGGAACTGGGGCTGGAGCAGTGGCTCAGTGGTTGAAGTGCTTGCCTGACATGCTCCAGGACCCGGGTTCAAACCCCAGCACCACATACACAACTAAGTGTCAGAGAAACAAAACCAAAACAAAAAAATGAATAAGATTCTCTTTCTCTACCTCCCCGTCCCCCCTCCCTCTCTTAAAAAAATCAAAATTAAAAAAAGCTAGGAACTGGACTCCAGGATTACATTTCTCCCACAAACATTCCATTTAGTTACTAGGCTGAAACTTATGTCTCAAAGGGCATTTCTAACTACATTAAATCTACTTGTAATTTTCTATTCTAGAGTGAGATTCTTTTCCATCAAAAAAAAAGCAAATACATTGGAAGAGTGATCCCTCTGAATCAGAGCACCAATCATCCTTGGCATACTAGCCTAAGGACAATTACTATGCTAAAGTCAGAAGGTGTTAGTTCTTAGATTTCTTAGATTGAATTCTCTGCAAACATTTTAATCAGTCGTAATGTAAAATGGACAGATAACTTGAAATAGGTCACAATGTCAAACATTTGCTAAATATGGAATGAACTCTTATAAAATTGGATCATTAAGCACCAAAGTTCAGATACATGACCAGTTCTACCTATGAGTGACTACTCCACTTAAATGACTGAGAAGAATCTATGTTGGGTCTGGAGATTTGAAGAGCTTACTACACAATATATGCTCAGTGCCAGAGAAAACTACTTTCTTGAAATATTGTCAAATTAGCACAAGTTTAAAAAAAAATTACAATTCAACAACAGAAGATTTCCCTGGAAGGCAAGTGTCTTAGGACCATAATTCTCACTAGTTATCAGGGAGACTGCAATCTATACTACAATGGACACCACTCCATACCTAAGAGAATGGCTAGAATTAAAGAGTAAAATTGCAGTGCTCATGACGACATGGAATCACTGCAACTCTCACACGCTGGTGACGACAATAAATTGGTAAAGTACTTTGGTAACAGGCTTTGCAACGTGTACTAAATCTGAATAAATACATATTCTATATCCCGCTCCCAGGTGTAACAACCCAACAGAAAGGTACAGGTACCGCCCAAACAAAAACAAGTATAAGAGTATTCATAACAGCACTACTTATCAAGGTCAAAAATTGCAAAACAGAAAACATGTTCAAAGGCAGATAAACTGTGGTATATTAACATTATGGAATACTAAACACACACACACAAAATATGACAAACATCTCAAGCATTACACTGAGCAGAAAAAGTCAGAACAAAGAATACCTATTGCATTATTGCATTTTTATGACGTTCAAAATCAGACAAAACTAACCTAATGGTGGCACATCAAGACAGTGATCACCAGCAGTCGTATGGAGGCTGATGAAATGGGAGAGGACATAATGGGACTTTTTGGAATGCAATAGTTTAACAACTGCTAAACATGTGTATTACATTTGTGTGTTTTTCTACATGCATATTTCATTATTTTAACTCAAAGAAAAAAGGCAAGGTATGGTTACATATTTTACATAAGTAAAAAAAAAGCAAATATATTGGAAGAGTGATCCCTATTTATCAAATTTTGACTGATGTCCACAATTCATTGTAACCTGGATTTTTTTTCTTACTGTGACCATTTTTACCTTCTCTTAAACATTTTTATTTATGTATTTCTTTTAATTTATAAAATTTATATATATTTAGCATGTACAATGTTATTTCAAAAATATGTATGCACTGTGCAATGACCAAATTGAGCTAATTAACATATGCATTACCTCACACATGTATTTTGATGATTAAGAACACTTTAAACTTACTCTCAGCAATTTTCAAGAATTATTAAATACAATCACCATGCTGTACAATAGATCAATCATCTAATAACATTAATCTTGCCTATTCTTTCTTATGAATAAAAATTTTAACTGATATATAATAAAAATTTTGTGTATTAATGGGTTACAATGTGATATCTCAATACAAGTTTACACTGCTTAAATTAGGTTACATATATCTATTTCCTCAAACATTTATCACTTCTTCATAGTGAAAAACATTTGAAATCCTTCTAGCTTTGTGAAATATATGGTATGTAATTTTTATCTATCATCCCTTTGTTGCCCAATAGCACACCATAAACTCCTGGTCCTATCTACTTATGACTTAATGCCCACCGGCCACCCTGTCCCCAACTCATCCTCCCCACTATTCTTCCTATTTTCTGATAACCACCCTTCTACTCTTAACTTCTATAAAGTCAACTTTTTAATACTCCACATGAGGGGGCTGGAGCGCTTGCCTAGCATGTGCAAGGACCCAGGTTAGAACCCAAGCACCACATACACAAGTACTGGAGAAACAGAGGCCAGATGAGAAAATAAATAAAATTGATTCTCTCTTTCTCTATCTCATTCTCCCTCTCTAAAGCAATAACAACAACAATAATAATAATAAATATTCCACTTAAGTGAGATCATGCGCAACTTGTCTTTCTGTTCCTGATTAATTTGGTTTATAACATTCCCATTTCCACCCATGCTGTTTCAAATGGCATTTCCCTCTTTTTTAACTTACACATTTTCTGCATCTAGTAACCTGCTGATGGGACAGTAGGGTTGATTCCGTATCTTGATTAGAGTTAATAAATGCTGCTATGAAGAAGGAAGTGCTTAACTCTCTGACATACTGACTTCAGTTCCTTTGGAACATATTTGGTAACGGGCCTACCAGCACGCAAGCACCCCACACAGCAGACCAAATAAGGAAAGAACAACAGCAGAAAACCACCCAAAATACAAACCACGCTCGGCGGACGCAGTTCCATCATTCCACCTCCAAACCTGAGCCAATGGCTGTGGACTTTATTTCACATACATATAACACATTACATGTACATGCAACTATGCTCATTTCCTGCTACTGAAATCATTAATTAATTCATAAAAAAGAATTAAGAACATCAGTATTTCATAATTTTTTTTAAATTAAAAACACATGACTTCCAGGTGCTCTAGTATCTGAACAAAAATAAAGGCCTAGAGATACCCTTGTCACCAGAGGTATAGCCTTGAGATCACTTAGCTATATCTGAAAAGGGAAAAAGTGAATTCAGCTCCTAGGGGACTCGGGAGTAAACTACTAATCAGGTAGAATTTTGCCTTCTGTCTCAATTACCCTTCCTCCCAAGAGAACTACACTCACTTCATTTGTTCAGGGAGAAAACAAAAGCCAAATCTGACCTCCTCTCCCATCAGTCGAGCCACTCACCGTGAGAAGGAGAACCGAAACCACAACTACAATCTCAGTATCCTGACCCATTCCTACCAACCAGCCTGGCTGAATAAGTGATTTAAGACAGGGCCTATTACAAACCAAGGAGGAACCCTAGGATCACGACTGCAGCAGTCTTCAGGGACACCTTTGGCCTCAGTTGCCACAAAGGTCACCCATGGCCCTGTATCAACCAGGGACTCACCCACTTTGGAGAAGTAGGTTGGGTCAAAAAGCAAACATTCTCTGAGAGTAACCTCTTATCCTCACAGCCTAAGTTGGATCAAGAGGGTGAACAGCTACATTTATACTGTTGCAACTTATATCTAAACAACTCAATTTTAACTGCAGGCTTTATGAAGAGTCTTTTGCCTACATTCCAAAAACAAAACATCCTAATGCAAAAACACTTTCAACTTTCCCAAATTCCATTTCTTTCAGTCACTGTTCTTTATCCCAGCTTGAAAATTCACATTTCACTTGCTCTTAAAGTCAGAAGGTCTCCAGAATACAAAATTACTGTGGCCATTTGAAGTGTGTCAGCGCCTCAGAACACACCCAGCCCATGAGGATGGCATTTCACGCCCGATGGGGGAGCTCACCAGGACAAGAAATGGGTATCACAGTACAGAAATATATCCAATGTGTTAAACAAAGTGACTTGATCAAGCCAGTGATGAACCACTGGGTAGGCATGATAGATATCAAATCCCAAGCCCCAAAATACAGCTATGCAGGCATCCAATGCAACAGCAATATAGCACCAACTATGCACCAGTTCCTGGGCCTGCAGCAGCCTGCAGCAGCCGGCAAGCACAGTCACTTGCTCAGTGAGCTCGCTGGCTACAAGGGCAACAACATATAAGCAGAAATTATAACTGAATGCATTCTAGAATCATTACAACCACATTTCATTTACTGAGCACTTAGTATCAGCTTGGAATTTAACATGTCATTTCACTGAAGAGTCTCAATTACCGTGTCCTAATGAGACGGGGAAAAGTTAGGCTGTCAGAGTAGTTAGAATGTTTGAGTCAATCGAGAGGAAAACAGTTCTTTTCCTTTAAGATCAATTTATATCCCCCGATGCTAGAGAGAAGGGTCTGGCAAGGTGGGTCCAGATGCAGACGCTCCCTTCTGCTAAGCCAGGCACCACGTTCTTTCTACTGATGCCTGAGACGCAAACCCAAGGCTGGACCCAACCAGAATTTCCCGCACCCATATCCTAGGTTTGGGGGAAGGAAGAGGATGACCAACTGAAGAGAAAAAATCCTATAAAAAGGGCAAACCTAACTGCCTCTTCGGCTCTATCCCCTTCTCCCACTCAAGGGGAAGTCTGCTCTTTTCCCTAACGTTCGCGTTCTATTATTTTCTTAAAATGAAGTCTCTACTATGCTTGCCTTGGTGTCCCTCGGTTTCTTTCTTCGTCTCCAGGGGACACAAACCCAACTTCCACCAAGCCAGCATCAGTAAGTGTTAACAAATCTTAGACAAGATCTCCAGATCTTGGTTTCTCCATCTCTAAAAGGAGGGTGCCACCTACTCTAGAGGACTGGGGTGAAAGCCAGCACGTGTCAAGCTGCACAGTGCACAGTCCTCATCAGTAAAGGACAGCTCATTACCATTGTCACTGACAACAAAGAGCATGATGAAGATGCCAGGAGAACGTATGAGACACAGGAGGGACACCGAAGAACAGCAGCTGCCACGGAACAGCAAAGGCCACTAGACAAGTACCCTCAGTCTCTTCATCTGCAAAAAGGGGCTGATGCCCTACTGCTCCACCCACCTTCCTCACAGGGCTGTTGTAGAGGCCACAAGAACATGCCTTTAGCCATAAAACACCGAAGTAATGTCCCATGTTGTCACTGACCAGATGGACTCCACAAACCTTGAGAAACAATGAAACCTCCATCAATGTGTCAAATAACTATGGAGATTAAAAGAATATTCAGTTAGCCTTGGATAACTAAGTATATATACATTTGTTCTTGAATGTTTGATGATGTTTCCCCCTCAAGTGTAACTCCATATTCATCTAATAAATTAAAAAAAAATAATATTCAGGAAGCTGGAGCGGTGGCTTGGCAATTATGGTGCTTGCCTGGCATGCACGAGTACGTGAGTTCAAACCCCAGCACCACGTACAAAAAGTCGCAGAGCAACGAAAGCCATGTGAAAAACCAAATAAAAATTGCTTCTCTATTTCTCACTGTCCCCTTTTGCTTTAAAAAAAAAAAAAAATAATAATAATAATAATAATATTCAGGATGGCATTCTTAACAAAATATCAACATTATATGCTTTTTTAAATCCCATTATAGCTAGATAAAAAGCGAAACCATGGTAAACTATTCACTAGAGAGTGACACCAAATGTCATACCTGGACTACTGCACTGGCAGAATTCACCGGAATTTTGAGCAGTGCATTTGCCACCGTTGTTTTAAGGGTAAGTCAAAGTGAGCAAAGAAGCCCAAGTGTATCACAGCACCACCAGCTACTTTGAGGCACCACAGCAAATACAGCAGGCCTGAACTGCCTTTTATTTAGGTTATGAATATGTAAATCAAGTGACTATCAAGCTTTATCCATATTATGTCATAAGAAGCTTCCATTCCCTGGAATACAAATGTTAAGGGAAAGTAGTTTCCAACTCAAGGCTTCACAAGTCTAAACACACATAAACACTTCTGGAACTATTTTAATCTCCCAGTTAATGTCAGATCACAGGCCACAAATTCCCGTCCGGTGAGATTTCCTGAATGAAAGTCACCTCCCTCTATCTACATGCAGGGTCTTTTGAGCTCACTATCAATGTACTTTCAAACATGGCTTGTCAAGGGGACAGGAGGAAAAGGCAGTACTTTTACCCCTTTGTGAGTCAAAAGAAGTATGTAAGGAAGCAAAAGTTATTTGAACATTCTGACCCAATAATTCTTATTTTAGATAATTAACCTAAGAAAATACATACAAAAATATACAAGTTCTAGTCGTGATAAATGAATAGAAAGATTAACATTTGACGAGATGTAATATCACAGAGTAAAACTGGAAATGGTATTTCTAAAAACCAAACAGAATGGAAAATATTGATTAAAGAATGTTAAACAAAAAGCAAAATACGTCAATATACAATATGATTCCAATTTTGCTATTGAAAATACAAAATGCATAGAAAAATAGTTTTAAAAAGGGAAATTTTAAAAATTGAAATGAGGGGTATCTTTTTTAATCCTATTTTCCAAAGTGTCTTCTATTACTTAGCAAGTCCACAAACAGAAATTCTTTTAAAATACACAAAAAAGCATAGAAAAGGATTTGGTTTTACTTGGCAATTCTATTAAGTTACTAATATTTAAACCGTTTATTGTGTTTGACACAATGCTAAGTTAACTGGGAGAGAAAATGTATTTACAATAGCATTTCAGGCAAGAAATATTTGCCAAGAGTTATAATCAAAATTGCTGGGAGACAGGTCAGAGCAGTAGCTCAGTGGTTGTGCACTTGCCTGGCATGCATGAGGATGAGGGTTCAAACCCCAGCATCACGTACACAATGAAGTGTGGGAGCAACAAAAGCCACATGAAAAACTAAATAAAATGACTCCCTTTCTCTTTCCTACTGTCCCTCTCTCTTTAAAAAAAAAAATGTTGGGAGACTTTTACACTACAGTGTTTTAAGATTATGTGAGAAATGATTATGCTAAATAACATTAACACCATATGTCATCAACATACAGTACATATGTAATTAAATAATTAGCCACTAGTATAACCAACTTGAAATGGATGATCTAGTCTAGGTGTTCACATCTGAGTACCCATGGATTCTGCCAGGCTAAAATCAGTCAGAGCAGACATTCACCAGCAAGGATTTACTCTTGATTCTGAGACTCTCACCAAAGACTCTGAAAACTGAGAATATTCAGTATAAAGGGGGTCACAATTTTGAAACAAGAGAGTTGCTCTATCATTTCTCTCCTGAATCAAATAACAGAAGCCTAAAATTTCCACTCAGATCTTCAGCTTACTACATGGCTTTTCTTTCTAACTTTGGGATAAGTAAAAACGGTCAATAAAGCAATTAGCATGTTGTCTCCCATTAACTGCATTTAGTTCACATGAACACATTTTCTCTCCAAATAAAATATATGCTCATTTTTAAAGCTCGTATCACAAATATTTAATATGTAAACTTGCTGTCTGCTAGCTTTCGCTCAGCCCTTTAAATCCTGGTCCCAGGGTAGAGGCATCCTTCCACATTGAGGAACTTTGTCTTACAGGCATAAAACAAGTGCCAGCAGTTGCCAGTGCCAGGCCTTACCAGTCAAGGACCACACCATCCACTTCTTTAGCCCCTCCTAAAGCTGCAAGTTATCATTTGTGATTCCCTCCCTTAGTACTAAAGCTCGAACTCAACAGTGTGTCGGGGAGAAAGTTTAAGGAGCTCAACTGAGCTTCCACAACTAAACTCCCGCAGCGTGAACAAGGGAGTGAGCAGCGGGCTCCCCGGCCTGGCTCAAAGACGCCAATACCAGCACCACTCTCCCAGAACAGGGAGAGGAGACAGCCCTGTTCCACAGCACCATTTCAAGAACATGAACTAAATCTCACCCAGTCTCTCAGGACACGCAAAAGGAGTATCGGCGTGGGAACTATGAATAGGAAACGGTCTCCGGCACTGAACAATCTGATGGATATTCATTTCCTATTCTAAGAACTAAAAATGAGGAGATCCAGGAACTATCTTTTTTCTTTTGAAGTTGCTCTGATTTCAAAATGTTCTCTTATAACTCCAAAGAAAAGAAATGAATGGTATACTGTTATTTTCAGAATGAATGCTAATTTGATGAAAATTTTATCCTGGTCTCATTGAAGTCAATGAAACCATTCTTTGTGTTCACAGAGAGCCAGGAAAGGCAGAAGTTCCACACTATTTGTAAAGGCTTTGGGCACCAGAGAGGTGGCAGTAGGTATCACTTTCAGGAGCATGAAATGCCTGCCTCTGTCTCTAAAGTAGTCACTAAGTATATGTGGAAACCAGACCCCAAGGGAGAGAGCATCTGAACATAAAAAATGGAATTCTAACACCACTCACATCGAACCTCACAAATGTCTTGTTCTGCTTTGTTTTAATGACTGTAATAGAGCTTCTCAGACAGGAACTGATAACTTAAGAAAAACATATCCAAGATAATCTGCGTTTCACATTTTATCTATCTCCTGTGAACCCAAGAGATAATGTGTAATTCTAGGATCTGCTTCTTCCTCTTTCCTCTGCAGGTGCCAAGGGCATACTCCGCACACCTGTGGAGAGGATGGAATTCCCCAGTGACATTTTTTCTGCAAGAGGAGGACGAGACTGGGTCCCCAGAAGGAGAAAGTTGCACTTCTGTTACAGATGTTGTTCCTAAGGACTCAGGAAGGACAACTCCAATCATCAATACCACTGGATCTATTTAATATTTTGTCATCTAATATTTTGAATTCAGTCAGCTTTTAAAAGTCTAAATTTTACACAGTAGAAATTACTCTGCCTAAATACTTAGCTTAAGCAGCTCATAAACATCAAGAAAAAGTGATCCTCCATAACAGAAGCATCAGGCAAGGGCTCCTGAAAACGCAGTGTTGGTTTTCCAAAGATTTGAATGCCTAAGTTATCTCACGTATACTAAATATAAGTAACATCCTCCTCTCCTTCAACCTGATAGGTAGTTTCTTTTGCTTTCTTTCATTTTTTTTTCTTTTTGTGGTTCTAAGGATCAAACTCAGGTTGGTGAATAGTTTCCATATGAAAGCCAATTTCACTGTACGCTCACCTAAAAGCCCATCACAAGGATTACAAGAACTACAAACAAGCACAAAAAGGTAAAATTCTTTTAGCAATGATTACATTGTACCAGTTCTCAAAATTTATGTGTTGATTAGTCTTGGAAAATTACTTCCTGTTAAAAGCATTTTTAAAAACCAGATTATCCAAACTACCACTAAGGTCTTGTATTTGATGCATAAATTACCATTTTCATATTAAATATTACCCTGCAAATGAAAAACTGAACTGTAAGATATTAAACATTTTCAGAGATATAACAATGTGAAATTTCTTACAGTATTAAAAATCCAATATGAAAACTTTTTCAACTCAAAAGTTCCGTGCACAAAATTTTTATGCCCACCTACTACTATAAACTAGCTTCAACGTAAGTGATGTGGAGAAGGTTCTAAAGGATATTTTGATGCTGCTTCCATATGCAACATGCCATATTACTCTATATTATCTTCAGAAGTACGTAAGAAGCCATAGAAACAAAGGCTCTATTAGGATAATCAAATTTTCAAATAATCATTTTTCCTACTTTCCTACTGCTTATCAGAAAAAAATATTTAATATTCACACAAAATGTCTCCATTTATTTTGACTGTCTATTAATGTTAACAAAAATAGCAATTTTTTCATAATTAATTACTAGAATTAGAAAAATTCCAAATTGTTGGGGTGATGGGGTCTCATTACTGCTCCATGCTTTGGCAAACCTTCATGTTCTTCCATCCATGCTCTGGGCTTTCAGTCAAGTAAATGAAATCCTGGCTAGAAAGTACATATGTTAATTTAGAATAGTGACCCTTTCTAAACCAAAAGAGATTGTTAGTATTACATGCTTTGAATTCTTTAAATTATCCCATGAAATTATACAATTTTAGTTACTTCTATTCCATTTGCTTATTTTATTTAAAAAGAACTATAGAATATCATTAATTTTTTTTTAAAAGAGGGATAGTAAGAGAGAGAAAGAGAATCAATTTTGTTTAGTTTTTCATGTGGCTTTTGTTCCTCGTTGTGTCCATGGTGCTGGGGTTTGAACCCACATCCCTGCGTCTGTCAGGCAAGTGCCGCAACCACTGAGCCACTGCTCTAGCCCTATCATTAATATTTTGAAGCAAAATATCAAAAATGCATTTTAAAATCTGTATCATTAACTAAAACCTATAGAACTGGGAGAAAGGCATTTAAAACTTAATCAGTATTTCCATCAACCATAATAGCTATTCCACAGAAACAATAACACAAAATTCATCCAGTGTGCACTTATTTAATACTCCTGTGTCCCAGACACTGCCATTTCCCACAGGGAGACAATGCTGAACAAGACCCACACACCTGACTGCAATACTCTCCCAAACGGTACCCCAGGCCAGCACTGCAAGGCTTAACTAGAAAATGCTTCAAAATCAATCCTACCTAGTTGTGAAAAAAAATTCTCTCTTTACACTGACACTAACCGGGAAATTTAACCAAGCATAGTGACATGCACCTATTAATCCAGCCATTCAGGAAGGTGAGGCAGGAGGATCCCGAGTCCAAGGCCAGCCTGGGCACGTTGGCAAGATCCTATCTCAAAATAAAACCAAAAGGGACAGGGATGTACATCAGTGGTAGAGGACTTTGCTTTTAGCACTCACAAGCCTCTGAGTTCCATCCCCAGTACCACTTAAATAAATGGGAAAAAATTTTATTAAGAAGCATCAAAGTATAATCCTCTTCAAACAGAAGTCAGATGGCTACATTTTTACAAATAATCTAGACAGCAAAAGGTTCAACCAGGACCCCTTGGGAACTTCTGGGCAATAATACAAAGATAGGGGTCACCAGGATGGTCACCAGAGCGGGCTCTTTTCTGGGACTAAAGAAGCCAGGCTATGCAAAATCACATAGGGCATCATGTAAATGTTCTGGCCAGTTGTAGGTCCCCTGAGAAAGACACCCTATGCAAGACTCTGCATCTGAAAAAGACTGATAAATAACCTCCATCTGTGATAGACTTAATGGCCATACAGGTAACGTTGCAGAAATATTGTCTTTTAATAAACTCATGACTCCACACTTCGAATCAACCCAGAGATATTAATTTACCAAATGGACAAGATTCTAAAAGTTTAAAAAATCAGAATTCTAGCCCATAAAACAAACAATTAAGTTTAATGATCTTTCCTAGATGGTAAGCATGAGATTTTATCTTATACTGCATCTTAACTTTCCTTAACTGTATATTTTCAAAACTTTATTAAAAATTGAGGTTCCTCTGGTCCCAGGTTGGCAGGCACCAAGGACACCTGTGAGGAGGACCCCCATCCAGAGCCACCCAGACACAGCACATACCTGCCAGGTCCAGATATATTTGGCCCATCCCTGCCACCAAGGATCTCAGATCCCATTGTGGCAAGCAGACAGGCTTGTACAAGCCTGGCCCGTGCCTGTGAGACCCCAGGACAGAGCAATGCACCCTCACCACTGCACTTCAACAATCCAGGTCCCAGATCAGCACCCTGGATCCTAGATCCAAAAGGTGGAGCAAAAATGAGGCTCCAGACAGAAGTGACTTTCTGGAAGAAGGTGTCATCAGAGGGGTGGCGTGTGAGCAGACCCTTTGACCTGCAAGGAAGAAGTACCTGGAGTCCTACCTTGCTTCCCCCACAAGGAATCTCAATTCAAAGATCCAGAAGAAGCTCTTCAAAAATGGAGAATCAAACTAGAAAAGGTTCTCCTCAAACCCATAACTCCCTTAATCAAGAAGCCCACAGACAGGGGGAAGGATGAAAAACCTAGAAAAAATTACCAACTATCTGATTACTAAAAGGAAGTATGAACTAAAAGAAGATTTAATGAAGGAACTAAGTGAGAAAACTCAAGATGAAAAGCTATGTTCAAAGAAACAGACATACTGAAAAAGGAAGCAACAGAGCTAAACCTACAGCCAATCACATCAGAGGAATGATGGAAGAACTCAATAACAGACTAACTTCTACAGAAAACAGAACGTCAGGGCTGGAGTGGTGGCTCGGCAGTTGTGGTGCTTACCCAGCATGTGCAAATGCACAGGTTGAGACCACAGCACCCACGAGCACAGCTAGGTGTCAGAGCAATGGGGACCATGTGAAAAACTCAATTAAAAAAATTAATTCTCTGTGTCTCTCTCACTGTCCTCCTCTCTTTAAAGGAAAAGGGGGAAAAGAAAACAGAACCTCAGCTCTTGCAGAAAGAACTTCTGACAATGAGGACAGACTGAGTAAGCATGAGCTCACTGATGATAAAAAAAAAAGAAAAAATACTCACTGAGCATGAGTAGAATTTTCAAAATGTCTGAAACAAAATCAGAATAAACAATCTAAGAGCAATTGGAATACAAGAAGAAATGAAAATGCAAACAAATGGCATAAGACCATTCTCAATGAAATAGTTAAAGAAAAATTTTCCCATATTAGAAGACAGTCAGAGATACTCATCCAGGAAGCATATAGCACACCCAACCGGCCTAATCAAAAGAGACGCTCACTAAGACACATCACATTAGAAATGCATAACAGGGAAATCAAGGAAAGAATATTAAAAACTGTAAGACAAAAATGCCAAATCACATTCAGAGGTAAACCAATAAGGATCACCTCTGACTTTTCAACTCAGGCCCTAGAAACAAAAAGATCCTGCAAGAAGATATTTCCATCACTGACTGACCAAAACCTGCAGCCAAGAATACTATAACCTGCAAAACTCAGCTTCAAATTTCAAGGAGAAATAAGAACATTTTATGATAAGATCAAGCTTGCAGCATTTATGAACAGAAAACCATCATTACAAAGAATTCTCAAAGATAAACTCCAAATAGACAAACAAGCAAACAATCCTCAAAACCCACAAACAGGAAATATAATAAAAGTACATACTATCCAAAGACAACCAAGACAGCACAGAATGCACTAAGAATGATGACTATAAACCACAACCACATAACTATTCTAACACTGAATGTGAATGCTCTTAACATTCCAATCCAATCACACAGATTAGCAGATTATATCAAGAAACATAATCCAACAATATGCTTACAGGACACCCATCTTATAGCCAAAGACATCCAGATTGAGAGTGAAAGGGTGGAAAAATATTTACCAGCTTGCGGCCCAAGAAAGGAAGCAGGAGTTGCAATGCTCATATTTGACAAAGTAGAGTTCAACCAAAATTTAATCAGAAAAGATAAAGAAAGCCAGTACATTATAGTAAAAGGAAAAATATACCAGGAAGATACAATGGTAGAAATATCTATGCTGCAAACACCAATGCTACCAAGTATGCAGAAAAAAATACTCCATGACATAAAGCCACTAATGGACCCCAACACAATAATACTGGAAGACTTTTAATAGTCCTGTATCACAAATAGGCAGTTCATCAAAGAAAAAAAAAAAAAACAATAAAGAGACCTCCAGCCTAAACAACTCCACAAATCAAATGGACTTAAGAGACATCTATAGAATATCCTACCGCAAATTGGCTGACTTTACCTTATTCTGAGAAACACATGGATCCATCCAAAATATATCATACTCTAGTTCACAAAGGAAATCTCGGTAAATGTAAAAAAGTAGGTATTATTCCATGTATCCTGAGACCAGGACGCCATGATCCTAGCAATTAACAGCAAAAATTGTAACAATATACATATATGCGTGGAGATTGAATAGTAAGTACTCTATTAAATGAAGAACAGATCCAAGAAGACATAAGTGCAGAAATCAAGAAATTTTTGGAAGTGAATGAGAATCAAGACACAACATACTGAAACCTCTGGGATGACATGAAAGCATTTATAGCACTGAGTGTCTACATCGAAAATCAGGGGGCAGGAGCCCAGCAGTTACAGTGTTTGCCTGGCATGAGCGAGGACGCTAGTTTGTACCCCAGAATCACATACACAATGAAGTGTCAGAGCAATGAAGGCCACATGAAAAACTAAATAAAACTTGTTTCTCTCCACCTCTCTCCTCTCTCTCACTGTCCCTCAATATTAAAAAAAAAAAATCAGGAGATACCAAATAAATAAGCTTACGCTCCACCTCGAATCCCTACAAAAGGAAGAGCAGTCTAATCCCAAAGCCAGGGGAAGGCAGGAAATAATCAAGATAAGAGCTGAAATCAATGAAATCAGGAACCAAAAAAAAAAGGAAGAAGAAGAAGAAGAAGAATCAATGAAACAAAGGGCTGGTTCTTTGAAAAACTATATAAAATTAACCAACCCCTAGCCAATCTCACTAAAAGGAGGAGGGAAATGAAGCAAATCAACAAAATCACCAATGAAAAGAACTCAATTACCACTAACCCCATGGAAATCCAATAGATTATCAGGACCTATTTTGAAAAATTATAATCCTCTAAATCAGATAATCTGGAAGATAATAGACAAATTTCTAGACACATACAACATTCTAAATTGACACCAGATGATACTGAAAGCCTTAAACAGCCCAATAACAGGCACTGAAATTAACACAGTAATTAAAAGCCTTCCAAAGAAAAAGAAAAGCCCAGGACTTGATGCATTCCCTGCTGACTTTTACCACACCTATCCTTATTAAGTTAGTCCAAGAAATTGAAGAGGACGGATTTTTCCCACATTTTATGAGGCAACCATAACCTGATACCAAAACCCAACAAAGACATATCTAAAAAAGAAAACTACAGACCAATATCCCTGATGAACAGGGATGTAAATCTCCTTAATAAAGTTCTAGCAAACTACATTCAAAAACACATCAAGAAGATAATTCATCGTGATCAAATGGGCTTCATTCCATGAATGCAAGGCTGGTTCAACATACACAAATCCATAAAAGTGATTCATCACTTAAACAGAAAAAAAAGCAAACTTATGATAATCTCAATTGATGCAGAATAACAACAGATGCTGGAGGGGTTGTGGGGAGACAGGAACACTAGCACACTGTTGGTGGAAATGCAGACTGGTACAGACACTCTGGAAAGCAGTGTGGAGACTCCTCAAAACATTAGGGATGGAACCACTATACAATCCATCTATCCCTCTTCTGGGTGTTTTCCCAGAAAAGCTAGAATCAGCCTATTACAGTGACAGCAAAATAAATGTTCATAGCAGCTCAATTTACAAGAGCTAAATTATGGCATCAACCCAGACATCATCACTGGATGAATGGATCCAAAAACTCTGATATTTATATTCTATGGAGTTCCACTCAGCCATTAGAAACAAGAATATTATGGCCTTCATAGGTTAATGGATAGCAATGGAAGAAATCATGCTGAGTGAAATTAGCTGAACCCAGAGAATCAAGGATCAAATGTTTTCCCTTATTTGTGGAGGCTAAAGCAAAACCCAGGCTTAGGTGAAAGGTAGTCAAGTTCATGTAATAGACTAACCAAAGTCAAAGCAATACATAATCTATGGGAATCACAGATATGTAGGGGTGGGGAAAGATGACAGAAAGGGATCTGGGGGGAAGGGATCAATAATGTAACTTACTCTTTACTCACCCAAGAAGCCAAATAATACTTATACTTACACAATCATTTAATTCTGGAAAAAGCACAATCATATAAATAGATAGATAAACATTTATATCTGTTATGGGAGAAAAAGAGAAGAGTCAAGAGACTGGAGTGTGGGTGATGAAAAGGTGATTCTGGATTAGGATCAGGGACATATCATATTGTTACTACGTATGCATTTAGGATGGTACAACAACAGAACAATGAATTTAAGAAAAAAAATTTGAGTTTCATGCAAAGATATAGCTAATGCAAAATTCGTTGAAATATGTGTCACCTTTTCCTGCCCTCAAACCATCACTTCATGAATTCATCCCTAATATAATTTGCCTCTTATTTCCCTGTATTTAATTTGTTTTTCATTATCTTACTTTGGCAACAGGATCAAAAGCTCCAGGGGAACAAGGCCTGTGTGTGATTAGCCTTTCTTTCCAACTCTTCTTCCATTCTTCTCCCCATAGAACAGAAATTAGATGAATTAAAAGAGCATGCTAAGTTTCTAAAAATAAGTAAGTCATCTAAATAATGAAGTAATTCAACATCTCATGGTTCCTCTGCCAAGTGAATCATCATCTCTAAGACTCCAAAGTCAAGGCTTGAATAAAACTAGATAGCTTGCTCACATCTAGATAAGGCAATCAACAAAATCTCTCAAAGTCAAAAATAAATAAAAACTAAAAAGTTTTACCTGAAGATATGGTTTGAATGTGAGGTGTCCCCCAGAAGCCCATATGTGACAATGCAGATGTGAAATTACTGAGTTTTAAGAAAAGCCTTCACCCTGAAGGCAGGCAGCGTTTGGCTGAAGAGGTGGATCGCTGAGGATGTGCCTTTGGGGTGCACATTTTGTATCTGACGTGGAGTTTCTTTCTTAGCTCCTTAGAGCCACGCCTTTTGCCATTATGTTCACTCTCACATTGAGACCAAGGGATGGAGCCAGCTTTCTATGGACTATGACCTCTGAAACCTTTTCCTTCTAAAATTGTTCTTGTCAGGTATTTTAGTCATAGCAGCAAAAAAGTTAACTGAACAACTGGATAAGATTTTCATTAATCGTAAAAGAATCAAAAATAACAGAAAGCAGTGATCTGAAACTAAAAATGTGAGAGAGAAATTCTGTCCAATCAAACTGTATAATGACAATGATACATTAATATTCTTTTCTCCACCCAAATCTTTTCTTAAAGAAATTATATTTTACATTCCATACATGATTAGTTTAAAAAAAAACTAGCATACACGAGGGTGGAGGGTTTTAAGTTACTAATCAAATTTATGAAAGTTAACATTATATTTTACCTCACTGCTGTCTACACGGACATCATCTCATTAAAACATTTACTTTCCACCTCAGACATTTTGCAATCAGTAAATCTGTAACAAAAACTGAACGCTCCTCCCCAACTTTATTTTGTGTATGATGGTGGTAGTGAAGAAGAGGGAAAATTTGCAACTCTGCAATTAATAATATAATAGTAATAATTATGATAAAAATTTATATTATCGTTATGATGATGACAGTACTCGGAATTGAACCCTGGGCACTTTACCACTGAATTACATCCCCAGCCCTTTTTATTTTTTTATTCTGAGTCAGGGGCTCACTAAGTTTCAAGGCTGGCTTTGAAACTGTAATTCTCCAACCTTAGTCTCCTGAGTGGCTGGTATGCAACCATGCCCAGCTGTGACTCAGAAAATTAAACAATCACTGCCCTACCTCCTGTCTGTGGCACATTCCTTAGAGTGTAAAGAGAAGCAGAAGGCGTGAGTTGAATTCTGAGCCCACTAAAGCCTGAGAAGCCAACTGGTAACAGATTCAGGGTCACACTAGCAGCCCTTTAGAAAGTCCTCCTGGTGAAGATAGCTCAATCCTCCTGAAGACCCCAGGGAGCTCCTGGAAAGGCTTTTCCCTAGCTAACACTGAGTTAGTTAATCAAATTGAAGAACAGCAGGCAGGAAAGCCAGAGGCGGAAAAAAAGCCCTGCTTGCCTAGGATTTCTGGATCAATTCCAAGAACTTTCCTTCTCCCACTGCCAGCAGCACCCATCAATTCCCATAGTAACCAGCCCACGGATCTCCAACTTGTCCAAGAGGGAGGAACAGAGCTGCAGCGGAAGCACAGGACAGCAAGACCCAAACCCCAGGCACTATCTCACAGTGACTTAGTGGCTTCACATGCCAAATGTGCCTCCTGCTTCCCCACTACCCAGCTTACCAGATGGCTCTCTCTTTTCTCCCTTCGGCCTAATGCTGAGACAAAGAAGGGGATTCTTCTCTAGAGGACTCTGTACAAAGCAAGCTTCTGCTTTCTGGTGTGATTTTGGATTGCGACTATCTGGTACTAAAGCACTCATGCCCCCTTCACCACACCATGCATAAATGTTCACTGAGAAGGAATCCTCTGGAGCAGAAATTAAGATTGCGAAGATATGGGGGAGGGGATCTGAGACACAGGAAGCGGCTGCACCACCCAGAGGAATGGAAAGCAGATGGGAGAACCATGAGGAGGGTGGAGGGGATCTACCCGGTGAAGAGGGGGGAGTCTTTGTTGGCTGGTCTGGAGCAGGAGCACTCCTACCCACCCCAACACTCCTCAGGACCACTGCAGTCAGAAACCACGCCTCATTATGGGGACTTCTAACAGGGTAAGGGGGAGTTATCAGAATTAGGGGAGATGTGGGTGATGATTTAAGAAGTTGGAGAAGGAAAAACTGATTCAACATGTTTGTCTAAGGAATTACTACGTTGAACGATTTTTTATTTTTAATAAAAAAGGTGGAAAATCAAATTAAGTGCCCAGTATGGGTTATGAACCATTTCTGCAAGGTTTCACATCTTCTCTAACAGAACTTAATGACTGAAAGGTAAGGTGATAATGAGGGTGACAGAAGGTGCTGTAAAAAGAGAACCTAAGGTCACTGCCCAGAGTCTAGGCCTCATTAATAAGATGCACGTGCTCCTTGGGGGAGACGCCATGTAATACAACTACAGGGTTATAGTGCAGGCATGTGCACAGCTGCATTTTAACACATAAAATCCTAGACTTTCTCTTGAGGATCCCACAGCAATACCAGATGAGAACTCCAACTACTGACCTACTGGACACATGGCACCTTGCTAATTACTATTACACATAATAAGAAAAGACCCTAAAATATGATTCAGCATTACCAAAAGAGGAAATGGAAGAAAATATGTGAAAACAGGAATGCTTGCAGCGACAGGAAAGCGGGAACGTGAGTAACGGTCATCTGTACTATCTGCAAGGCATCTTTTTTAAAGAGGATGAAAAACACTGAACTGTAAGAAACAAGTACCTAGGGGATCAATGCTTTAAAAGACTAAATTACTATATAAATAAATTTTAGAATTCAGAAGCAAAGTCTATAGTTCATACAGGAAAATGAAAGAGCAAGAACTAGGGTAAGTATGAAAAAGCAGAGTGATGAGGGGGACTAAACTTAATAATGAAAGTGTTATGCAACTATGATAATTAAAAAGGTCAGAAACCCATCTGTGAGGGACCCACTAACGAACCTAATAAGTACACCTCAGAGAACTTAATGCAAGACAAAATGTGACATTTAAAATCAGTGTACAAAAGATAAATTACTCAACACGTGGTGCTGGCACAACCACATGGCCAAGCGGAAGAGAGTAGGGCACGCAACTCACAACAAAATAAAACCCAAAGTGAATTAAATATTTAAATGCAGAAATCACAAAGGTATTTAAAAAAAAAAAAAGCAGGAGACATTTTTCACAATCTTGGAGAGCTTACAAACTTTCTAAGTAGGACATAAAATCCAAAAGACTAATAAATTTGAAAATTTTATACCCAGCAAGTTACCATAAACAACAAAATACAAATCCAGTGGAAAAAATTAGCAGCTCCTATCACAAATTTCCTATTGCTGATTTCCTTTTTTATATAAAAACTTATCTCAATAGATAAATGGGAAAAGAGTCAATTCACAGAAAGGGAAACTTTTCTTAAGCACATAATATGTTCACCCTCTTTTACAGCAAGAAAAATGACAGTGAGATTTCATTTATCATCAGTAGAAATTGGAAAGATCAAAAAGTTAAATCAACCTGTGTACCCCTCATCCCAGCTACTTGGAAAGCTGAGCAGGAAGACGACAGTTTGAACTCAGAAGTTCAAGGCCAGCCTGCATAACACAGCAAGACCCCATCTCAAAGCAAAAGTTAAATCACACACTACTGGAAAGAGGATAAAAAGGTATAATCTGCCAATGAAAGTGTAAATGTGTATGTACCACTACTAGGGAGGGGGGTTCAATACCTGAATAGTGAGTCTAGCAATATTAAAAACACAAAGACATATATTCTTTAATCTAACAAATTCACATATATAGACTGCATATTTACAGGTTCAACAACAGTCACTGTCTTAGTCTGTTTTATAATAGTTCACTGTAATAAGAACTCACTGTGCAAGACCAGTGTGAATTCATTCTGAGTGCAAGGTCCCCGTGACCTATACCTTGCACCAAACCCCACTTCTTAAATGTTCCACCATCTCAACATGTCACACTGGGGACCAAGCTTCCAGCACATCAACATTTGGGAAACACTCAAACCATATTCAAATCACAGCAACTGCAGTAGCGTTGTTAATAATATCAAAAAGACAAACAATTCAAAAGCCATCATTAAAAGTTAATAATAACTATAAACTAGAAGGAAGCAGAATGAAATATAATTCAATATGCTACCACTTGTATAAAAGTAAATTTTTAAAGCATACATATAAATACAGTGTGACATTTCTAGATTTAATCCTAGAAAAGACAAAGGATAGTACCAGAAATCCTTCGGTGAGATGCAAACAGCACCTATACAGTTCAGCCTCACAGTACAACCTCAGAACTGCATTCCATGGGTATACAACAACTATCTTAAAACAACCACAACAAATTTTCTTTTTTTTTTTTTTTTTTAAAGAGAGAGGGACAGTGAGAGAGAAGAGAGAGAAAGAGAGGATCAATTTTATTTAGATTTTCAAGTGGCTTTCATGGCTCCGAAACTTCATTGTGTACGTGGTGCTCGCATACTTGTGCATGCCAGGCAAGCACCATAACTGCCAAACTACCACTCCAGCCCAAATTAAAAATATATATATATACATATATAAAATATACCCATTTAAGTAAACTTTTGGACCGAACTGCTTTCCCATGATATTTATATTCTTCTGTAATACTGCTAATGAGAAAAATCAAGATTCTACATATCTTGCTTTAAAATTCTTCACTCATTGCACCGAAATATGTATCCCTACCTCACCTATCAAATTTTAGGTCCTTAAAGGAAACAGCTATATCAAACTCAATTCTGTACTCAAAGACCAGAGAACATCTGCCACAAGATGGGAGTCCAACTAATCAAAGCCAAAATTAGCATGCTCTGGTCCAGAGGCTGGGGATGCAGCTCAGTGGTAGAGCATTTTGCCCAGCAAGTACGAGGCCCTGAGCTCGATTCCCAGAACTACAAAAACCAAAACAAAACTTTTTCTTTTTTTTTTAATTCTGAAAAAGAGTCTCACTGAGTTGCTCACTAATTTGCTGAAGCTGGCCTCGAACTTGTGATCCTCCTGCCTCAGACTCCTGAGTCACTTGGATTACAGGAATGTACCACCACCATGCTAGACAAAAAAAAAAAAAAAAAAAAAAAAAGACTGTGTTCCCAATAACTAAACAATTCTTCTAAGGGTTCTTAGTGACAATGACATGGAAGAGAGAAGAAGCAAGAGACAGAGAGGACAGGTAATCCATTCCTTTCATTCACACTGGGATGTGGGTGGAAACACAGGCATTTTAGACACATACACTAATTTTCTAAACATTTTGCTCTGTGCTAGACACAGTAGATATATAGTGACAGAGAAGATACAATCCTTACAACAGGAGAGGGGCATAACTGATTCAGAGTCAACACTTAAAAAGGTAAAACTAGGATAGTTTTCCACAAGGGGCATTAGAATACTTCTCCAAAAAAAGTTCCTTATTGGGGCTGGAGAGGTGGCTCGGTGATTACAGCACTTGCCTGGCATGCGCAAGTATGCGTTCAAACCCCGGCACCACGTACACAACAAAGTGTCACAGCAACGAAAGCCACATGCAAAACTAAATAAAGTTGATTCTCTCTTTCTCTATCACTATCCCACTCTCTCTTTAAAAAAAAGAAAGAAAACAAAGTTCCTTATTTGCAAGAAAAGAACAGGACAAAAGTCCAGTTTGGACAAAGTTCGGCTTTTCTATGTCTTCTCGGAAAGCCTTATGGGCAGCACACTTAAAAACGTGCAGACAAAAGTTCTGATTTCAAACTCCACAGACAACCTGATTTCCCAAACACTCAAAATCCAAAAGAAGGACCAATGTTAGGGAATACTGAGTACCCAGAATGGGTAAAGAAATTCTATTTTTCCCCAAAGCATTCAAACAGCTCTCCATTACCCTGAACTCAGGACCAGGGCCTCAGTGCCCACACTGAGCAGCAAGCTAGCTGCCCTCTGTGGGTGTCCATTTCTCATCTATCTAACAAACACCTCACCGCCACGGTTCCTTCCAGGCCTAAATTTTATTACACTTCTTTTCCTTTACACCCCCCAGATAAGACAATGAAGACCTTCGTAATCCTTTCATTGGAACACACACCTGAACACATGCATTTGTGTGTGCTAAGGGGAGGAGCTACTGGTAACATTTTACTTTCTATTTCCATAAGGCCCAACATGAAGAAGCAAAATATCTGTTTACTGATGGCATTATGCAAGCATTTCTCAAATGAGAGGGAAAAGGAATTATCCAATAATATGGTCAAATTAAACGGAGATGTGTACGTTGTTCAGGGAAACACTTTCGATTGTTATTAATGCATTCTTAGGGTGATGAAAGCTTCTGAGCTTCTGTGATTCATGTAGTAGTCCACACACAAATTCTTCCAGTTATCTCTGGAAGTGTACTCTGTCACTTGATACTTTCATTTTCTTTACCATGTTGCATAGCGTGAAAGGAAGATGAGAGCCAGAGCAAAGTTGCAAGAATGCTCACATCTGCAATAGCAGCTCAATTATCAGCAGATGGTAACTTACCTGATATGCTCCTTAGCTCTGGACCACTGGCTTGCAAGGCGATTATATGAAAAGTAGAATAAGAGCTCTGTATTAGGAGTTAGTGTGATAAAACATAATGTGACTTTGACATCCTCTTTCAGTTGGAATGTTCCCTTTCAAAACACGTAACACTAGGCTGCTAACAAATGTGGCTTTGTTCTAAAGGAGTTCTTTTTCCCTAAATAATCAGCATTTTATGACACAGGTCCTTTGTAAATAATATGGGGAGAGAGAAGAATTTTGCAGCAAATCTGTAAATAAATTAATTTTTTTACAGTAAAAATATGAGTCAATCAGAATCTGAAATACTATCCATCTGTGATGATGAAACTTTAAAGCAGCCTTCCTAAAAAATGAATACAAACATGTTTCAAATGAGCGCAAGGGGGCTGACGGGTGTGAGGGGGAACCGAGGGCATGAAAAACGGCCCGCGCAAAAGCAGCCCTAGGGTTTCTCAAGAAGCAGAGCCTGGGCAAGGAGATGCGGGAGAAGCTATGCAGTTAGGACAAACTCAAGCAGGAGAATGCACATGTTCAACACAAGCCTCATCTCCTCTTCTGCTTCAGGGAGGCCGCACTAAATGGTTTCTCCTGCCCTGTTCAACTAATAGCCTGCTTCCTAGGCGGCCCCGTACTGTGCACCTAACTCCCACCACCCTGCAGGGCTCTTGGAGCACTGGCCCCACTTGACAGGCGAATACAGTGAAGCTCAGAAAGCTGTTAAAGTCTCCAGCTAGAGGGGTTTGAAATAAAAAAGACAGGAAAACAACTGCAGAGAAAGAACTGGCATACGAAGAATGTCAGCTTCAAAAATCAGAGTTTCTGGCATAATTTATCAATGAAATAAATATTATACTTTTTTATTATCCTAAAAGATCAAAAGGGGAACTGGAGTGGTGGCTCAGTGGTTACGGCGCTTAACGGGTATGAATGAGTACGCAGGTTCAAACCCCAGCACCCAAGTACACAAGTAAGTGTCAGACCAATGAAAGCCATGTGGGAAAAAAAACTCAATAAAAATTGATTCTGTCTCTCTCTCTCTCACTGTCCTTCTCTTAAAAAAAAAAAAAGAATAAAGAATCTTTCCTGTCGTATCAGACAACTACGCAAAAGGAAGGAAAAAAGGTGTACAATTCTTTACTCTGGAACCAACAGTCCTTTAAGAGAAAAGAAGAGATGTGCTATGCCTCCTCCTGCCCCAGCAGGTTGCTCACTGCACCATGATTTCCTCTGCCTGGTGTCCCTGATGGGCAGACACCATGCTGGACACACGCCACAGTTCTCACCTGGCAGTTAACACAAGAGGTCTTCACAACTCAGAAGCTCTTAAGAGAACCTTCACCCTCTTCACAGCCTGCATACAGATTCCAACACAACGTGTAATTTTTACAAAAAAAAAAAAAAAAAGCTGAGTGCTCATTGCAGTAATTTACTAGTACTCATTTAACTGCACAATGCACTATTTCCAAATAAATTCCCATCTAGCTAGTCTTTAGGGCTAGTGATACTGCTTAGTGGATCAGCACTTGCCTAGCATGTGTGAGGCCCTGGGTTTGATCCCCAGTACCAAAAAAAAAAAAAAAAAAAAGAGAGAGAGAGGAGGGAAAAAAAATTCAAGGTCAAATATTAATTCAGATCTACTTATTCACAAACAAGAAGTCGTTTCTTCAAATTGAGCTCCAACCCTTACCATTTCACTACATGAATATTTGGTATTAAAGAACCTCTCTAGTAAAACAAATAGAATATCTACTACCATAGCCAATGACCTGACAACTGCACAGAGAAACATGCCCAAGTGCACATGGCCAGAGGCAAGGAGGCTGTGTACAGGCTTTGTTATGAGGAACCCCAGGAAGCAGCCTGCAAGGTCAGCAAAGGAAAAGGACAGGAAAGCTACAACATCCCTACGAACGATCTCCGTGATATCAGGCAGCACCTGAAAAGAACAAACCAGATTTATATTAACACAGACAGATCTCCAAAGCACGCTGAGGAGAAAAAGTATGAATATTAAATACAATGCCAATTATGTTTTAAAAATACAGAAAGTAACGCTTTTATAAATGAAAATTAAAATATCAAGTCAACAAAGTGTTTACATCTGGAAACCAAATAAGAGAACCAGTACTTAAATGCTTTATAAATGGGTCCACTTGTTCTATTTAAAGAGACAGATTTTTTTTTTAATATCACATAAGAACTTTGCAGGGTTATTAAGTGAATTAGGATTAAGGAATACAGTGAAATAAAGATAATATCTCTGCAACGATTTACAAATTAAAAACCTAACCAAAGAGCAGATTCTGGGAAGATCAAGAGTAGGAAGCACCAGGAACCTATTTCCCCACCCAATTACACTAGCAAACTGCGTCTGATGTAACTATTTTAGAGCTCTGGAGTCTACTGAAAACATGCGGATGTGCAGACATAAGCTGTGGTTAATTTTGGTCAATATCAGTTCTTCCTATAGAGGCAGCGACACATCCCCCACACCCAGGCATGTGGCTGGCTGCTGTGCACAGTTCCTAGAACCGCCTGCCACAGCTTGCAGAAGCCAGGATGGGCAAAGAGGACCCTGTCCTCCAAATATCCAGTATCTGTGTCCTGATTTGTGCAAAGCTGGCTGCTGCTGCTTGCAATCAAAGAGGCCATGTTGTTGTACCTTGTTGTTATACCTCCCTGTTATTGCAAACCCCTCCTGCAGCTGAAGTGATCCAAGAGGAGTTAAAACACCAGCACACAAACCCTCTCCTTTTCTGTGTCCGACATTAAAGACTAGGACATTTGGGCTGGGATGTAACTCAATGGTAGAATGCTTGCCTAGCTTTTGGAAAGCCCTGAGTTCAAAACTCAGAAATGCCCCCCTAAAATACAAACAAACAAACAAAAAACTGCTGCACCATACACACACTCAGGGAAAGGTGCAAAAGATCTGGGAAGACCTGGATTACCTTACACCTCAGACTGATCCCGACAGAGACAGGCTACAAAGAAGAAAGGAAAGGAAAGCAGAGTTTGAAGAATTTGATCTCCAGAGTTAACAACAAAATCATGAGGCACAAGGAAACAAGAAACTACGTCCCAGAATGAAAAATAGTCAACCAAAACGGTCCCTGAAAAATCTGATAGATCTTCTAAACAAGGCTGATAATAAAACAAGTGCCATCTTAAAGATGCTTAAAGAACTGAAAGAAGGTGGAGAAAGTCAAGAAACGATATATAAAGGAAAACAGAAATATCAGTAGAGACAGAAACCAAATTCTGGAGCTGAAAAGAATAACAGAAATGAAAAATTCACCAGAGGCATTTAAAGACAGTTTTGAGGAGGCAGAAAAAAAAAAGGCAAACCTGAAGATAAGATAAAGGAAAAGAAAGAGAAAAAAAAAAAAAAAACGTTAAGCGGAGTGCATGGAGCCTAAGGGACCTGTGGGAACCAACACACATACCGGGGAGTTCCACAAGAGAGAGCGGAAGAGAATACTCAAAAACAGGATGGCTCAAAGTTTCCCAAATTGGATGAAAGAGATGTTCACAAAATGTGCATAAAACTCAACATATCCCAAGTAATATCATAATCTCATTCTAAAGACAAAGACAGAACTTCTTCCCAGTGCTGGGGAGGAAACCCAAGGCCCATGACAGACACCTGGCCTACCACTAAGCCCAGCCCACAAAGAATCTTGAAAGCAGTGAGAGAGGTAACCCTTCACCTGCAAGTGACTCTCAATAAACTCTCACTTTCTCATCAGAAACTTGGACACCAAAAAGTATTTAGCAAATACATTCAAAGACCTAAAAGAAAGGAAAAAGAAATTTAAAAAACCAAACTTTTGGGGCTGGAGCAGTGGCTCAGTGGTTACGGAGCTTTTGCCTGGCAAGCACGAGGACCCGGGTTCAAACCCCAGCACCACGTGCACAGCAAAGTGTCCACCAACAGAAGCCACATGGAAAACTACATAAAACGGATTCTCTCTCTCTTAAAAAAAAAAAAAAAGTCATATGTCCAACAAAACTGTCCTGCAAAAGGGAGAAATTAAGGCATTCCCAGAAAAGCAGCTGAGGAAATGTTACCATTACACCTTCCCTGCAAGAAATGCCAAGGGAAATCCTGCAGGGTGAAAGCAAAGTTAGATAAAGGAATAAATAGCTCAATAAATATGGACAATAATAGAAGATAACAATATTGTAAGAAAAGTAAATAACTGCATTCTTTTTTAAATGGTTAAGAGACGAACCTGTCTTGAAAAATAGTTGTCTAAAAGCTATATTATTTATCTCTCCACTTTATTTTTCTTGCAGTGCTAGAGATTGAACCCAGGGCCTTATACGTATAGGTGATTGTTCTACCACTGAGCTACACCGGTAGCCCTCTATTTTTTTTTTAATTTTGAGAAAAGGTCTTGCTAAATTGTCGACACTAGAATCAAATGTGTGATCCTCCTGCCTCATCTCCCAAGTAGCTGGGACTACAGGTGTGTGCCACCGTGCCCAAGTATAAATTCAATTTTGTTTCCTACATCATTTAAGAAACTATTAACTCTTATTAGTTCCTTATTAGTTCATACTGTGGAGTGCACAGTGTACAAAGATACAATTTTGTGACAGCAACACCTAGAAGATTAGGACTTGGTACATTATTGCACTTAAGCTGCTATAGACTCTACTAGAGTGCTACAGCTTTAGGATGTCAAATCTGATTTCCATGGTAACCACAAAGAAAATAGCTACAGAAATACATATAAGACAAAATGAGAAAGGAACATAAAGGTTTCACTACAAAAAAAGTCAAATAAATGTTTAAGAAGACAGTAATGCAAAAATTGAGGGATAAATCTGCTACAAGGCATATAAAAAAAGCAAAATAAGAGAACTTAATTCCCTCCTTATCAGTAATTACTGTAATTGGAAATGGATTAAACTCCCAATCAAAAAAGAGAATAGCAGAACTATTTGTAAAAATCCAACTATCTGCTACCCACAAGAAACTAATTTTAGATTCAAAGATACAAACAGACTGAAAGTGAAAGAACAGAAAATGGTATTTCAAGAAAATCAAATAGTAACCAAAAGAGAATAGGGGTGACAAGAGTAATACTAGACAAAATAAGCTTGGGTGGAGGGTGTTACTGAGCTACATCCCCAGTCCTTATTCGTTTTTTAGTTTGAGACAGGGTCTAAGTTGCTGAGGATCTCACAAATTACTGAGGCTGGCCTCAAACTTGTAATCCTCCTGCCTCAGCCTCCTGAATCACTGGGATAACAGACATGTGCAACCATGCCCCGCCAAAATAGACTTTGAATCAAGAGTTCACATAAGACAAAGAAGGATATGTTAATAAATGGTTCACTTCAGTGAGAATTATATTATATATAATTATAAAAATTTATGCACCTAATGACAGACCAGAAAACACATAAAACAAACCTGACAAACAAGGGAGAAACACATTTCTACAATAGTAACCATAGGCTTTCATACCATATTCTTAACAATGATAGAACAATTGAACATCTTTACCAAAAAAAAAAAAAGACAGGAGAACAACTAGACCTAATACATGTGCAGAACACTGCAGTCAACGACAAAGAACACACATTCCTCTCAAACGCACACAACATGCTTTCCAGTAAAAAACACACGTTAGGCTATGAACTAAAACCTAACACCAGAATTAGCACTGAGAAGTAGGGTCATGCTGTGATTATACCTGCCTGTGTGGCTCAGAAGTCTTTGAAAATGGTTTGTGGGAGGAGTTTCTGAAAGTTTGCAGATGCAGGCTGGAGAAGCCTGAGAATGCTGTAAGCTGGGCTTAGTGAACTCATGACAGGTGGAAGTTCAAAAGATCAGAATGTGGAGAGGAAATGCAGACAGTAAAGACTGTGCTCAGCGGCTGGAGCAGTGGCTCAATGGTTGGAGCATTTGTCTGGCAAGCACAAGGACCTGGGTTCAAACCCCAGCACCTCATATGCAACTAAGAGTCAGAGGAACAAAGGCCAGATGGGAAAAAAAATAAATTGATTCTTTCTCTCCCTCTCTCTTTAAAAGAAATTTTATTAAATTAAAAAAAGAAGAAGAAGACTGTGTTTACAAGGTTACAGAGAGGAATGGGGACTGTACTAGAAACTGAACTGGAGGCCGTCCATGTTATATTCTGGCAAAGGGGTTCTCTATATTTTGTCCATATCCTGAGACTCCCTACATGGCTAAATTTAAAAGTGATGGACTACTTAATCTCATGGAAGAAACTGTAAGGCAGCACAGCATTCAGGGGGTGGCATGAATACCTGTGAGAATCAGTAGCAGATACCAGAGCAGAAGAATGTGAAAAACTTGCAGTCTGACCAGATAAAAGACACGTGTAAAATCTGGGCCTAGCCGAGTGCCTTTGTTGAAGGGATTACCACCGCTACAGAGACGACAACTAGTTTGATAATGAACAATAGGGAAGCTGCCTTGTGGGCATCTCAGGAATCAGCAGCACTGCACTCACTGCAGGCTCAAGGGTACAGAAGTGAAAACTCATTTGAGTCCTTCAGGGCACCACACTTGCACAGTGGTGTCTAGGAAATTGCTTCTCCAGGATTCAGTTCACTGTGCTCAGCCCCAAGGCACTCTGAGGCCACTGCAGTCTTGGTCAAGGAGGCCTCGCTACTGCTCAAGCTGGCAACAGACCAGGCATGCGTAGTCCGGTGACGATGCTTCTGGCAGGAACGCAGAATGCTAGAGTCAGGAGGTCATGGAGGCTTCCACCAAGATTTCAAAGGCAGGCCTGCGAGGCCAGGCAAACTATAACGGGATCGGAATCCCGGCTGACCGTCCCTGAGAGGGCAACACGTGACGCTGTAAGGAGGCAGCCACAGCTACAGTGCAAAACCACCCCACTCCCAGATTAAGAGATGCCAGTAACAGAACATCAGCCAAGGAAAGCTACAGGCTGTGCAAGGCCATGCCAGGTACAAATGACAAGGCCACAGGGTGGGGCAGCCATGTGCCTCAGATGCTGGAGCTACAGGACTGGTTTGTCCAGTTAGGTTTCTCCTCCCAGTCCTATTCCTTCTTCTTAACCCCTATTTCTCCCTTTTGGAATGGGAATGTTTACGTTTACTGTGCCACTGTATAGTGGACATATGAAACTTGTCTTTGATCATTACAGGGGTTCACAGGCAGGAGTGTGCCTTGAGTCTCAGGTAAGACTTTTAGACTTGGACTTCGAGGCAGTGCTGGAACCATGAAGACCAACAGACTCTTGGAGATGGACTGAAGGTCATCCCTTGTGAGAAGGAATGACCTTTTGGGGATCAGAAGCAGAATGCTTAAAGTTTGTATATGAGGTGTCCCCCAAAATCTGTTTTAATGCAGAGATGTTCAGAGATTAAATGATTAGAGTATGACAGCTATAACATAATCAGTGGATTGATCCATTTTACAGATTAATAATTTAAAAGGACCACTGTACTTAGCGTACTGGGTGGTAACTACAAGCAGGTAGCTGGAGGAGGGTCACTGTGGCAACGCCCTGGAGGGTTTACGTTCGTTGTGGCCCCTTTCCCAACCCTCTTCTGTTTCCCAGCTGCTGTGAGCAGACAACGGTCTTCTGCCGCACTCTGCTGTCTGGCCTTGAGCACAGAGCCAGCCACAGACCAAACCTCTGAAATCATGAGCCAAAACAGACTTTCCCTGCTTCAAGCTGCTCTTGTTGGGTGTTTCGCTCCCAGCACTAAAAACTTACCAACACATCTCGCAATTCCACTTCTAGGTTTACAGCCCAAAGTACTGAACACAGGGCCTCAAAGAGGTATTTGCATACCCATGTTCATAAAAGCATCCTTCACAAAAGTAAAAAGATTCTATGGAAAAATGGATAAGCAAAATGTACACAGACAGAATGGAATATTACTCAGCACTGACACATGCTACTACACGGATGAACCTTCAGGCATTATGATAAGTCAAATAAGCCAGTCACAAAAAGACAAATACTATTCAATTCCACTTCTATGACACACTTAACATAGTCAAAACCATAAAGACTCAAAGTACAATGGAGGCTGTCAGGAGCTAAGCAGCCAAGGAAAGTGGGTGGCTGTTTATTATTTAAGGGGTACAGACTTTGAGGTTTACAAGATGAAGAGATTCATGGTACCGACGGTTGGAAAACACTGTACATTCATTTAATAACTGTCGGCTGCACACATAATAAACCCTAAGATGATGCTGAGGATGCGGCTCCATGGTAGGGTGCTTGCCTAGCATGTACAAGGTCCTGGGTTTCATTCCCAGCAATGCAAAAAGAGAAAAATGGTTAAGATGGTAAATTTTATGTTATATGTATTTAACCACAATTTTTTAAACTGGGGAAGGGGGACAGATAACAAATAAAACAAAAAATTCTAATCAAACGCAAGATGACAAGCTACCAGGAACAACTATACATCACAAATGGAGCAGAAAACTCTGTCTACTTAAATAGCCAGATAAAGCTTTAGCTGTTACTGTTCATTATAGGTACAAGCTACACAAATATTCTTTTTCCCATGTTAAACACTCAAAATTAACAGAAAGAGGAACTAGCACAGAAATGTTAAAATTATGTTACCATTACTAAATTAAAACAGACACACTTCCTTTTTTTTTATTAGATGAATATGGAGTTACAATTGAGGGGGAACCATTGTCAAACAATCAAGAACAAATGTATATATACATAGTTATCTAAGGCTAATGCCATGTCATGGATGTCCAGCTTGGGTTCCCCATATTTCCCCCAGAAGACCTCCTGAGTTAAATGGATATCTTGTGGAGGTCAGAGATCTCCTTCTGAGATGAATTCCCCCATATTCCCACCCTCCAGTATCCTAGATATCCTTCCTACGCCCTCCCCCCACCCTGTCCCCCACCCTATGCCTCCAGGTACCCTAGGCAATCATCCCCATTTGCATAAAGAATCATACAATTTAAGGTTATTATTAGCTTAGCCATCTAACATACTGCTTCCCGATGTATTCTAGCTTCCACAAATGAGAGAAACCATTCAGCCCTTGAGTCTCTGAGATTGGGATACTTCACTTAGCATAATTCTTTCCATTTCCATCCATTTGATTTCAAAAGTCATAATATCGTTTTCTCTAATGGTTGAGTAGTATTCCATTGCATATATGTACCAAAGTTTTTTAACCCACTCATCCAGTGAGGGGCATCTGGGTTGGTTCCACAGTCCAGCTATAGTAAAGTGAGCTGCTATAAACATTGATGAAGCTGTATCTCTATAATATGCCATCTCTCTTTTGGGAAATACTCAGGAGTGGGATAGCTAGGTCATAAGGTGATTCCAGCCCTAATTTTTTGAGGAGTCTCCACACTGCTTTCCATAGTGGCTGAACCAGTTTGTAGTCCCACCAGGAGTGTGACAGTGTTCCTCTTTTCCCACAGCCCCCTCCAGCATCTGTTGTTTGTGTTCTTCATTTTTGCCACTCTAACAGGAGTGAGGTGGAAATTCAGTGAAGTTTTGATTTGCATTTCCCTTATAGCTAATGATGTAGAGCATTTTCTCATATATTTATGGGCTTTCTGGACTTCTTCTGGTAGGAAGTTTCTTCTTAGATCCGTAGCCCATTTATTGATTGGATTATTTGTGGTTCTGATGTTTCTCTTTTTTAGTTCTTTGCATATTCTGGATATTAGCCCTCTGTCCAAGGTGTAACAGGCAAAGGTTTTCTCCCATTCTGTAGGTTCTCTCTTGATGCTCTTGACTAAATCTTTAGCTGTGCAAAAACTTTTTAGTTTAATTGCATCCCATTCATTTATTCTTAACTTTATTGCTTGAGCCATGGGAGTTTTGTTAAGGAAGGCACCGCTGACTCCTATGTCCTGTAGTGTTGACCTTACTTCTTTTTCTAGTAAATTTAAAGTTGTTGGCTTAATATCCAGATCTTTGACCCATTTTGATTTAATTTTTGAGACGCACTTCCTTTTAACCACTAACCCTTTTCTACTATTGGCCTAAGTCAATGCAAGAATGAAAGCTTAGCCTAAAAATAAAGCGCAGCTGATGTAACAATAATGAGGAAGGCGTCCTTTCTGTTGTAAGCCTCCAGAAACCAGGGCCTGGGAGAGCATCATTCATTTACCTCCTCTACTTTCTACCTTGTCCACAAACCAAATTCAGATCCTCATCAAATGCTACCTAGTCAATTTCTCAAAACCATTTATTTTCCAACTGACTAGGAAAAAAAATCAGTCAGTAACATAAAAGAGTCAGCTACTGAATTAAGTTAGAGTTTAAAAAAAAAAATAGACTCCCTGAAAAAAATCAGACGTCTATTAACTCTTCAGCAATCATTCATTATTTAGCCCACTGAAGCTCATCTCAAGTCCCAACCAATCTGCTCTTACTAAGGAAGCAGAACACAGAGCTGGTCAGGAGCGGAGAAAAGCAACGGCTCAGGAAAATTCCTCAGCTCCAAGAGGCTGCTATGGGCAGGCTGCTCACCTGCGCTGCTCACAGATTTCTGTATCATCTACTCATAGGAGAATGTGGCATTTTTTGGGAGATATGAATAGTAACTTTCTTCAAGCCTACAGCATTAGTCTCTATATTTTCTTGCTTAAAAATCCTTTCCAAAAAGGCATAATAAAGCCCTCCTTCCAGAAGCACAAAAGCCTCTGGAAGACAGCATATAAGACTTCGCTCACCATGTGGCCTTAATTTTGCATACAACATTTTGATGAAAGTCAATCAAATCTAGCAAAGATATTTACAACTTCCTTTTGTAAAATACACTTAAGGATTAACAAAACATTAAAGTCCAGATTTTTAACAATAACCCCTATTACTAAGAGTTTCAAGTTTACCAAGCCCTTTGAGAAACATGAGCATACCATGAAGAAATGGCAATTACAGCTTCACCTCTACTTCCCATACATGAACTGTTGTTTCCAGAGGCCAGGTCTCCAAAAAATGCTTTTGTGCACACAACTTTTTAAGGCAGGTAGGGACAAGAAGTGGTGGGTATGAGTGCTGTACAATTCCCACCTTAACCTAGCAGTCCAACTACACCCACACAGTTCATCTTCTCTTTCCCATGTTTTCTGAATTGTTACTTTAGATTGTAGTTCAAATCCACTCCTGTTACCAAATCTTACATTTGTAAGACAGTCTAGAAAGTGGGCCACATGGTACTATTACAAAACTACAATATGATACTATTAAAGGGAATCATATCCATACAAATCCAGCCCACTCTCTGCCCCCCAAAATGGCCAGGTATTAAGAAATGAAGAACTATTCCAAACACAGATTATCTCAAATTCCTACAACTAGGTGCTCCACTTGTTGTCATGAGTTTAAAAGGGGCTATTTGATGTGAGCAGCTGCTCTCTTACATCCCAGCAAACATAAAGATAAGAAGGGAATGCGTAAGAATGAGTTGTTCCTAATGAAGAGAAAAAGTGTACAAGAGCACTAGTAAACGTGAAGGAGTCATATCACACTTCTACAGGCTGGTGAAATGCTTGCTAGGTCAAAGGATGTCATATCATTTTCTTTCTTTTTTTTTTTTAAGAATAAAGGAGAAGGCTCTGAATAATACGCGTAACGAATTAATTCTAAAATAACCTCAGGGTCTACCAAACCCAATTCTAATTATGCAGAGCCCAAGGTAAAAAGAAGACTCTACTATCATCTGTTTGCTACCCCACATTTTTAATACTTTTTATATTACAGTCAGCATTTGCACTAAAAACATTTTGTCCAGTATTTATATTGCCTCCCTTTTATGTCACCACTGCCTTTGTGAAACTCTCAAGTCTTCTTAGAGCAAACACGTGAGTTGTTTTCTTCATGGGGTTTAAAATACACAAGGCCTTACTTTTATTTAGTCTCTGTCAATGGACTCCATTTGAGAGAAAACTACTGGATGTAGACAGCTGCTCTCTATGTTTAAGGAAGAAACAATTAAAAAAAAGAGAGAGAGAGAGAGAAAGCAGGGTTTAGGTCACAAGCCCCAGGCTGGCACAGGGAGAAAACATTTGCCAGGCTTCCACTTGTTTAACTGCCCTCCAAATCTGCTAGGCACTCCACTGTCCTGCTGGCCAGTGCGAGGCACTGTGACTGTGCACTGCGTTGCTTGCTACCACAACCCCTAACACTAAGAAATATCTAGACGTGTGCCATTACACAATTTTTTCCAGTTCTTTTAAACCTGTGGAAGAACTGGGAAATCCTATGAGACAGTATGTGTAAAACCATCAAATGATTAATCAGGTAAGTTAATGTGGCCGGCGCTGTTCTCTTTTAACTTTAAGGAAAAGAAAATGGAGAGCTTGTTAAATTTGCCCAACTGTTCTTCCACTGAAAGCAGAGGGCAGATACGCAAAGTATTCAACTGAAACAACAGGAACATTTAAATAACGTCTCACTGACCCACAGGACAGTACTGTCTATTTAGAAAAGGGAAAATCTGGGGCTGGAGCAGTGGCTCAGCAGTTACAATGCTTGCCTGGCGCATAAGGACCTGAGTTAGAACCCCAGCACCACTACACAACAAAGTACTGGAGCAACGAAAGCCACATGAAAAACTGATTCTTTCTTTTTCTCTCTTTCACTGTCCCTCCCTCTTTTAAAAAAAAAATAGGGTGGGGGGAATCCAAAGCAAATACTCAGGAAGCTATTCAAATGTTTTAATGCGTAAAGCATCTAATTTAGTAGGAAGTTATTGTCAACGAACATTATATTATGTTTCTGCCTGGGTATTTCAAAAGAATACATCAATTTAAAACATTTTAAAGAATCGGAAATAAGTATGCTTATTCAATTTAATGTTTGTGTTTGAGAACAATGTTATTCAAAAATATAAATAAAAGGACAATGGGTTTAATAAGATATATATAAAACTACATGTAAAATACCACAATTGTACAGGTTTTATTTGATCGTTTGGGATTTTTGTTTCCTTTTGGAAGAAGGGAACTGCTTTAGTAGAGAGAGAGGGACAGAAGGAGTGAGTATGAGCACTTAGGAAAGAACAACACACCTAGAAGGCCAAAAGTCAGGTCACCAGCACATGTGGAACACTGCTCCACTGCCGCCTTCCTCCTCCGTTGTCAGAGTAGACTTGAGTACGTGATTATGGACACAGAGGAATGGCCAACCCAACCAAACAACTGACCATGCCAGCACCATTAGATCTCACTGCTATTAAAACAAGTGACTAGGGGCTGGAGCAGTTGCTCAGCAGTTACAGCACTTGCCTGGCATGCAGGAGGATTCCAAACTCCAGCACCACGTACACGAGGAAATTTTGGAGTAATAAAAGCCACATGAAAAACTAAATAACGTTGATTCTCTTTCTCTCTCTCTCTCTCTCTCTGTTCCTCTCTCCCTCTAACACACACACACACACACACACACACAACCAAAGTGCCCGGGGGTTCAAGTTATTAAATCAAGGAACTCAGTTCAAGAGAGAAAGCTCTACAAGTGGTTGGCCTTGTAATACCCTCTGGAACTTAAGAGCCCCACTAAAAACTGCCATATTGAGCTTACTGCACAGGAGTTACCTTTAGAGTATTGAGAATACCATAAGACACACAGCGAAGGTGCATATTTCTATGGTATATAGGTTCTCAAGAGGGGGGGAAAAGTGAATCTTGAAAAACTTCCAAGATTGAGGTAAAAACCAGAAGCGGCTCAGTAATATGTACAACAGTCTCCAGTACCTAAGGATTGATCCCCAAATCCCACACGGACATCGAAATCCACAGATGCTCAAGTCCCTTAAGTGAAATAGTGTGGTATTTGCATGTAACCTACTTATATCCTCCCATATACTTGATAAATCATCTCTAGTTTACTTAAATCTCTAATACAATATAAATGCTCTGTAAATAGTTATACAATATTACTTATAAAATGATGACAAGAAAACAAGTCTTTCCAGGTTCAGCACAGATTTGATTTTTTTAATATTTTCATCCATGGTGGTGAAAGCCTAGGATATGGAAAGCCACCTACAGTGATTTTTCTTCCTCTTGGGGCCAAAGCAGCAGCCGCCTTCATGCAGCATTCCTGCAAGTAGCTTGTTTCACCAGCAAACTATTCTTGATGAGTTCAAGGAGCTGTGTTCCAAAAGACCATCTTCCAGCTGTGCTGCTAATAAAACCCTGGGCTTTTCAAAGGACTAAAAATTACAGAGATCTACTGAAGAAGAATGATGCTAGAAATGGTCAAATAAATACATCCTGGAAAGTGTCCTAATGTATTTTAGAAATATTCTCAGAGATAATCATTCCCCAATTTTTCTTATTGAAATTCAAGGAAGGTCAGAAATAAAAACCACTGTGAAACCAGTGCTCTAATTAACCATCAGGCTTCAAAAAGAAGCCATAAGCTCTAGACAAGGTTTATAGAGGTAAGAGTCTCAGATAACCTTCACCGTCCTTTCAAGGATACAGCAGCTACAGAAGAACTGACTCCTTAGGCAATTTTCTTCTAACAAAGCAACAGATATGAAAAAATTCAAGGTCTTTATTTCGGCACCTATACATGATTAAGGTTATGTACAAAATTTTAAAAATCAAAAAATAAAATAAAAACTATATAACCCCAAACCACTTGTTTAATTTTAATTTAAGAGCTTAAAATATTATGGCATTTTGGGCTTCTAGAAAAACACCTCTTTCGATGTGAATTGTTATTTTTCTCAATAAGAGACCATCCTTTTATAATTGATTAAAATGTTTGAGCAATGTCTACTAAATTATTAGCATAAGCCTATGACTGAGTTTCCACCTAGGAATAATCAAGTTCAGTCACTCTATGATCAAGAGTAATACACATTAATGTCAGAGAGTAGAGCATCTAACCATGTACAAATTATTCAAGACAAACTGTGCACAATCCAAATTACATACCACCAGCACATCAAAGTTAGGAAGATTCTTATTTAGAACGTGAGTTGAGGTATAAACACCCATCAAATTGTAAGAAACTTAGAGGGTTTTCAAATACATTTATCATGGAATGGAAATGTGCTTTCAGAAAACCTTCTTATTGATTTAAGTAACCAGAAAAATATTTATTTTATCTGTAAAGTTGAAAATGTTAATTCAGAAATCAATGACTAACACTACACAAGCATCTAACATCTCCTTTTCCACTTCTGTCACCAGTAAAACAGCAAGAGGAAAAGTCAGCAGGAAAATACAGGACTCACATTTGATAACTCAAAATTGTACTATAAATAGCAAGTCTTCTAAGAAGAAAAGTTTGAGTGACATTCCTTCCCCTAACATGACTGAGTGACTAAGCTACCAACTCACCTTATTTCGTCCCACAGTTTGAAGTAAATCTTGCTTCTGAATCCACCTTGAGGTAATCATGCAAAACCTAGATCAAAATAATTGTGAACTTTAGCATAACAGTTATTTTCAAATATAGAAAAACATACTTAGTAAAAGGAGAAAACATCACTTCCAATTCTTTAATTTGTAATCTACATGCAATTCACCACATTTAGATCTAAACTAACCAACAGCCGCTCTTTACATACAACAAATTCATCAACCTGGCTATTTGATCTCTAAGGAGACTGCTATCCAGGGACTCACCCCATATAATCTGTTCAGGAAGGATGTGGAGATACCCAGGAACCGTAAGAAGTCCTCCCAGGAGGTGATGCTGATGCAGTCCAGATATCACCCTCCTGCCAAAGCAATGGTCCTCAACAGGGAGTAATTCTGTACCCCAGGGGACATCTTGCAATGTCTACAGACATTTTTGGTTGTTACCACTGAGGAAAAGAATATGCTATTGTAGGCAGAAGCCAGGAATCCTGCTAAACACCCTACAATGCATAAGACAGGCCCTCATGACAAAGAGCTACTCAGTCCAACGTGAAAATAACGGTGAGAAACACTCTTCCAAAGCAACCAAACATTCTGACTATTCAGAAATTCTACAGTTCTCAAAGAGCCCAATTCAGATAAATAAACTCTTACCACAATCAAAATATTTCCTATGAGCCATTTCTTATTTATTAAAAGAATACACACACGTGCCTCACGGCAATAATTTGCAGTAAATGTACCCATTTTTTAAAATAATAAAATAAACCACGTGATACATGTCTTCCATATACATCTATTTTTTAAAGAAAGAGGGACAGTGAGAGAGAGAAAGAGAGAATCAATTTTATGGGTTTTTCACATGACCTTCATTACAGACACTTTGTTGTGTACATGGTGCTGGGGTTTGCACCCAGGTCCTCGTGTATGCCAGGCAAGCGCCGAAACCACTAAGCCACCACTCCGGCCCCTATACATGTAATTTTTTAAAGTTTGCTGAGGTTAAATGCTATTTCAAACTATGTTTGAAACCCTGTTCCTAATAACATAAAATGGAAATTAAGAAGAGTAAAAATAACTAGAACTTCGTTTCACTCTCAGGTATTTCCAATTCCTGGTGAAACAAGGCAGGAAGCACCACAGACTCCCATCTATTATCCAGCCCAACGTAAAGCACTTCAAAACTTCATTTGTGGTGCTAGGGAACATATCCAGCCCTTTGCCCACGCTAGGCAAGCTCTCTACTACTGAGCAATAATATATCCCCAGTACTAATAACTTTACATTCAAAACAGGACTTACCAGGGACCTATTGTGTTCTACCACTATGATATACATAATACAGCAGAACTGGGTTGGGTAAGACCCTGTAACAGGTTGTCTTTTTTTTTTTTTTCCAATTCCTACTGTACATTTTATTAGTTCTTTTTAGTTATACATAAAATATAAAATTAGGATCCATTTTGACATAATTATAAAAACATGAAGACAATTTGCTCTAATTCAATCCCCAATATTTCCCCTTTTCCTCCATCCTCCCCAACAGGCCTTTCCTATACTTCTATAAGTAAATGGTACAAACTTCAAAACCAAACTGAAGAAAAGAACCTATAAAGGATATTTTGAGTTAAATAACTCAGATAATAAAGTTTGCAGTTTTTACACAAATAGTCTACACAGTACACTCACAGAAAGGGATAAAAAATAACCATAACACTCAAAATACTTTGTTTTGCTCATCATAATTGAGCTATAACTAATTACATTAATAAGACATACCTATCAGCTGATTTGTACTAGTAAACCACTTAGATACATGAATAAACATGCATATCTTAACCTCAAGCTTAAGTTCATAAGTGTGACTTATGAATACACTTAGAAAAATTCCATCAAGATTACTCCACTCCAACAGAACAGATTTTGATGGGCTTATTGTGATTAAAAGTTGCTTTCTTCCCCCTGAATCCTCAGTGCTCTATAGGAAATCCCTAAATCAGTAACCCCAGGCAGTGAGTGATCCATGGGCAGAGACTGCAACTCATATCCCAAAGCACTAGAAAGTTTGGCAGTCTAGGCAAACATGCAGCACAGGCAAGAGCTTCCATCCATGCCCTGGCGACATCGGAACTAGAAAGCTGTACTGAATGCTGTCCAGCAAATGGGGCTAACATGATTCTAGATTCAAGGTGTCTGTGCTATCAGCGTAGACCCCACACCCAACTGCAGAAAGAAGACAGCTGAGGTACACAGCAGTCAACAGTCAGGAAAATGATTGGGTCAAAGACAACTTCTTGATATCCACCAATGGCTGAGAGAACAAAGCAATGCTACAAAGAAAGGAGGGCCTAGAAACTACTACGCAGGCTCAGAAGTAGTAGAGCACAACACAGAATTTAGTCCTTACCCCAATTTTTTTGGATTTAAATTGGTCTTTAAATCTAAAACTCATAATAAAATTTCAAGGCATAAACACTTCATCTCTTTTCCTGGCTCAGCAGTAAAATATATTCTGTTCCAAAAATGAAAGGCTGTTCAACTTCCTGTCAAAAGCAATCCAGAGAAGGCCACCTACACGGCAAAAGCACTGAGGAAAAAAATATCAGCAAATGCTGAAGAAAAGCCTGGCACGTGGGCGTGTACCGAGTGCAGTGTAACTACCACTCTGGGTTTTAAAAGCTCTTTTCCATGATCATTCTGAGAAATATGAAAATCAGTGTAACTGTTAAAGAGAAGTTTGTCCTCCAACCTATCTAGGCAAACAAGCACTATGACAGATTTTTAATCCTACCAGAAAGTATGGGGCGCAATTCAGTGTCTTTAACCCATGATCATCTGCACTCAGGGGGAGGAGAGATTCCTCCTTACAAGTGACATGTAACATCCTCCAGAAAGAAGGCCGTTCTGACAATGAACTGTCTCCCCAGAGCCACCCGACCTCACCCAAACTTCTGGACTAGACCAGGCTGGCCGAATATGTTTAATCCTAAACCTCCTGGGGCTAGCTAGCCATTCAAAACATGAACATAAGGGGCTGGAGCGGTAGCTCAGCAGTTGGAGCACTTGCCTGTTAAGCACAAGGGCCCAGGTTCAGACCCTAGCACCACATACACAAGTAAGTGTCAGAGCAACAAAGTCCAGATGGAAAAACAAATAAAACCAATTCTCATTCTCTCTCTCTGTACCCCCATCTTTTAAAAAACATGAACATGCACTGTCTAGATTATGAATTAGCTACACATCATATCAGCCACTTTATCACTGCTGCTATTCTCTGAAAACTGAATTTAACCAACAAGTCCAACACCTTAAAAAAGCAAACTCAAACAGTACTGAAACAGGGGCTGGAGTGGTAGCTCAGTGGTGACGGCACTTGCCCAGCATGTGCAAGAACGCAGGTTCAAACCCCATCAACCACATATACAACTAAGTGGCAGAGCAACGAAAGCCATGTGAAAAACTAAATAAAAATTGATTCTCTCTCTCTCTCTCTCTCTCTGTCCTTCTCTCTTTAAAAAAAAAAAAAAAGTATTGAAACATGCTCAACATCAAGTTAGATGCAGTGTAGTAAAATACTGCTTAAATAGTTCACCAACAGACTGAGAAAAGATAACATACACCAAGTAAGCTAAAATTAAATACAGCATCATCAGTGAATTGTGACAAGTGTCATATTTTGGTAAACCATACTTCTCATTCAAAGAAGCAGTTTTCACAAAGACAAAACATAAGCGAAGGAAATATATAATGAGCCTACAAGGAATACATAAATGAGATAACAATAAATATTAACAAACCATACTGCCAAAAGACCAGTCAAGAAATAACAGAAAGCCACAATGGTGTGGCAGTTGTAGCTGCCCACAAATGCAAACCTCTTAAACCTCAACAATGATTTGGTTGATAAAACAATTCTGAGCAACTCAACTAACAGGAGGGTTTATGTTTACTCTGTTTTGGTTTAATTAATAAGCTGAGACCAACCTACAAAAAAGATGCAAGAACAAATAATTTTTTCCCTGAGCCACCTGACAATAGGTATCCAACATGATACAGAAATCAGTATTTGTGAATGATTTCTATAAACAAAGGCATTCTACAAACCTACAGTTATGTCCACTAAAACCCAGAAATTATCATCTGCTCCACAGACAGTGTTTTTCTTTCTCCAATTTTCCCAATAAAGCCCACTCTGGTGAAAGGATCCGACTCAAGATCTCAAAGCTATACTTGGCTATCAAGCCTCCTTACATTAGCCCTACTTTAATCTGGAAGAATTACTCAGACTTTCTTAGACTCTTACAATCCTGACAGCTTTGAAGATTCCAGACCAATTTTGTAGAATGCTTCTTTATTTGTACTTGGTGTTTCCTTATGAGTAGATTCAAGCTATGAATTTTCAGTAGGAATACCACAGAAGAGTTCCTTTCACAACACCCTATTAGGTGGTACACTATTTTTAATTTTTTCCATGATTTCATAATATTCATATATACCACTTCATTAAGGTAGTAACTGCCAGATTTCCTCCCTGTAGTTATTTTTTCCTTTTATAATCAGTAAATATTTTGTGCTTTAAGACCATATAAGTATCTTCTTATTTTTCAACAAATTTCCTTTCAGGACTTTTAGTGTCCACTGATAATTCTGACCCAAATAATTCTTTAGTGGTTGCCAAAAAGTGATTTTTCTAGTCCAATAGTGGGACTATTCCCATTTTAATGGGAAAACATTATTTAAAAAATCAAGTTTTGGGTATTAGCTATATTGATTGCAACTGGTTTACCACTGTTTCCAAGTTCTCAAAATGAAAAGAACTACATACATATATGCACACACTTACTTCTAGATTTTTCTATGTGTGTATACTGAAAACCATGAGTTTCATACAGGTAAATCCTGAATTTTAATCCAACACCACAGGTTTACCCCTCATTTTCACTTTCCCCTTCCCTGTGAGTGTAGTAAATCTGGCTCCCATTTATTGATAAACTTGCTTATTATTTTCATCCCCTCCATCAGGTATCACACATTAACATCCCTGTGATCTAATAAAGGAGAAAAGCCTATTTTCTTTAGTGGAAAAAACAGTGGTGGGGCAACCTAGCAGGACAAAAAAGTTTTAGGCCAAAATCACTCTACTCCAGTCACATGGCAGAAAAGCACACACACACCACACCCACGCCCACCCTCCAAGGCCAAGTGGGAGCCCAGAGCTCTACCCATCTGGCTGTGAGGGACTCCCTTGTTTATAGGCTCTTGACGGTGACACCATCTTTATAGTGCCCAAATATGCAAAGCTAAAATATGTTCTGTACAGATATGCTCGTTTCACAAAGATGTCGAACCTACAATTCAGAACAGTGATCACCCTCAGAGAGAGGCAAGAGGATGGCCTCTTAGACGAACGTACAGTAGCCTCAAAGTACGGACGACATTCTTCTACTTCAGAAGAATCCACAAGTGCAAAGCACAAGTTCCTTGATGCAGGCTGCATGCACCCCACCAAACCACAAGGAGTCATTAGGAGTCTTAATGCTACATCTGAGATTTGTAGCCGAAAGATCACATGGTCTCGCAACTAACAGGAGCTCAGATGCAAACCCACGTCTGTCTGACTGCGGCATCCTGTCTGCTTGTTCTCTACCAACCTCAACACGGAAAAGAAGCAGACGGACAAGAGAAAGGCGCTCACGATTCTGAACCAACTGGCGGCTTTGGAGGGTGGGATTCTTTCCATGCTTAACACGTCCACAAGAGTTTTTAGAGTCTGGGCAAGTCTAGCTCCAAAACTAGGGGAGAGGGGAGGGGAAAAAAAACATCTTCCTGAAGGCAGGGAAAGGGAACAGAGGCACAAAAGTCTGGGGCACACTGGATACTCCAGCTGCAAGAGCAAGGTGCCAATCCTTCCTGGAGAGTGTCTATCACATGCCACAGGCTAAACACCAGCCCAACTCAGTCACCAAATACAATTTTCTCTTTGAGGATGCTGGTAAAATCTCATTATTAGTAGTTTTGTTTTTTTTCTATTTTAAAATTAGGGGCAGGGAGAGAAGACCAGCAACCATTTGTGAAATTCCAAACAGACTAAATATATAAAAACTCAATTTTTTAGGCCATAGCATACAATTGATGACAAAATTTTGAGCCCTTTTATAAAGAGTTCATATAACTGAATAATAAGAAAGAAAAATATTTCTCTACACCAAAGACTGCACATTCAGGGAAGCTTAAACATTACTGTTATCTCGGGATTATTTTAAAACTGACCAAAAACTGGAAAGATGAGTCTCCATAAAGAGCAAACCAAAAAAAAAGTGAAAGGACAGTGTTTGTCTTATCAAAAAAAAATCTGAAATATTTCATTATTAACTACATTGCTGGTAGAAATATCTCCATAGCTATTAGTCATTAATGAGAACTCGTGACTCAGGAAAATTCTCAAGACCAGCACTGATGTTTTTCGACCTTAAGACAACCTTTCTAAACCAGAATTATGTTTTTCCATTGTTGATTTTCTACTGAAGGTGTAGTTCAAATTAAACTGAAATCACCTGAAGCCTGTCTATCCCCTTCCCTGAAAAACAGGCTTGTTTGGGTATTTTTGTTGTTCATTTTTTTTTGTTGTTGTTGTTGTTGTTGTTTTTAAGAAAAATCTGCTAAGCTCCATCTTCTTCTCCCATCAATCTTTTCATTCCTAGAAAGAAAAATCTAGACATTAGCCACACACCAAAGAAAATGTTACTACAGAACTAAAGAAACCAAAGGATTTGTGCAACATGGCAAAATATATATATATATTTTAAACTCATAAAAATTTCACATTGCAGTCTGAAGCTAAGAAATATAAAATCATTTTTTGAATATAATGAGATGCTTATTATGAAAAATAAACAAACCTCAGTAGAGTTTTTCAAAAGGAGGTATTTAACAGACTACCATGCACAATAAGGGAGGGTTTTTTTATTTGTTTAAAAGTTTTTTTACTTTTGTTTTTGATTTTGCTATACTAGCACTGAACCCAGGGGTACTCCAAAACTGAGTCACAACCCTAGCCCTTTTTATATTTTTATTAGGAGACAAGGGTTCATTGAGTTGCCCAGGCAGGCCTCAAACTTGCAATCCTCCTGCCTCAATCTGCTGAACAGCTGGAACGTCAGAGTGTACCATTGTTCTGTCTTGATTTTTTGTTGGCTGGTTTTTTAACAAAAAGTGATCAGGTGCTAATGAAATCAACATCTGATATCTGAAAAATAAGACATTATTCTGAAGAATACCTGAATAAAATGTAACAAACTTCACAAATGAATCCACATGGACATTTTTCATCCTACTGCACTAAGCTTAACTGATCCCATTTCTAATTGTAATTATTCTTAAGAATTAAGGAGAATAACCCAGCTTTAAAACAAAGGTAAAATTAAAGGGGGAAATATATTATTTTAACTTCAAAAAGAGAAAACCGAGTTTCCTTCTAAACATCCAGATAATTAATTCTGGGTAGGAATCAATATGGCTCTTTGAAAAATAAACCCGGCCAAGCTGCTCTAATTTACTGTGATTGGGCAACCTACTTATCAAGGAACTGCAAGATTTTACTTCTGAACTTTTAACAGATTTGATAACCTACGAAAACACACACACACATACACACACACACACACACACCCAAATGTTCTTCCCAGAAAAGTATATGCCAATGGCTTTTTAATTCCAAAGTAACTTTTTCTTTCTCCCTTTCCCTGCAATTCTAAGCACAAAATGTCAACTTTGACAAAAAGAATCAAGCAAATTAAGTGGCTGAAAACAACAAGGCACGGTGATCAGGGAAACAAATTCTATTCATATGATCATTTTACCTTTTTGCTTATGTGTGTACGTATATGTTGTGTGTGTATGTATATAGTGTGTATACACATACAAAACTTTAAGAGAGAAAGACAATGAGAAAGAGAACAATTTTCTTTAGTTTTTCATGTGATTTTCGTTCCTGATACTTCATCGTGTACGTGGTACTGGGATTCGAATCCACGTACTATGCATGCCAAGCAGGCACCGTAACTGCCAAGCCACTGCTCCAGCCCCTACATAAAACTTCCATAGGTTTATCATCTTCATTTAAAGGCTTCACATCTCAGCATAAGCCCACCTAACCTGTTGCTTAAGCCAGAAACATAGGCTCCACCATCATCCCTTTCTGTTACACCCCACTTCCATTCTGTCAAGACAGACATAAATGTTATCTTCTGAAGACTACCTTAAATCCTTCACTGTCTCCATCTTCCCGATCACCACATTATTCAGTCACTCTTATCTCCAAATAGACAACTGTCCCAGATTCTTCATTAATCTCCTCTGTACACATGATATTTTCACATGGAACAGTTGTACCAACTTTTTATTTAAAAGGTTAAACTACAGTACACTGTGCCCCTGATGACAACTCTCCATTGGCTTCTGGTGTCCCTAGGTATCAAGAGAGATGAAGAATATAAAATTCCACCCTGCTTGTGGGACAATGAGTTAGCCTGACACAGTTATACAGATGCTGGCAAGACATGAGACTCTTGGGTCAGAAACAAAGGACTTCACTACTCACAGGAGTAGCAGTGCCCAAAGTATCAGCATTTTTTCAGTGCTAGTCCCAAGTCCCACCAGGTGACACAAAGAGGACCAGATGACAATACCTGCAGAGTGGTGAACTATATTGCAGAACAGATACTCTGAGCTTACTAGAACCAAAATCTTTTACATGGGCAATAAGCCTGCCGGACCTTTACCCTAGAATGAGACACTGTCTTTATTATACTAGAGAATAAGCAGGCCTGATCCTGCTGTGAGGGATCTATTTTCCAAGGCTGTTTTCCGATACATATTATCTTTGAAAATATAGTCCTAAAACTACAATATGAACAGATTTTTAAAAAATTTACTCTTTATGTAATAATGCCAAAATGTCATAGTTCACTTGAAATGTTCTGTGTGAATGCCTTGAGTCATTTTTAAAGAAAAATAATCAGGCTGTAGCAATTGCTCAGTGGTTAGAGCACTTGCCTGGCATGCACAAAGACTCGGGTGCAAACCCCAGTACCACATACACAACTAGGTGTTGGAGAAGCAAAACCTAGATGAAAAAAGTAAAACTGATTTTCTATTTCTCTGTTTTTCTTTTTCTTGTCACTAAGGTGACAATAAGATACATTAATGGAGAGATTTTGGCCTAAAAAACAAAACAAACTTTCAAGAAGTGAAATCTTAATATCCTTCACACTGAAATAACCAGAATCTGCATTTGAATAATGATTTTGACTATGTGGGCAAAAGGCACTATACAGCAATTGCTGTCATATACAGGAACCAGATGGGCGGATAAAGCAAGAAGACAATTAAATGTTTCTCCCTTCCCTTCATTAGAATATAAGAAATACACAGTTAATGACAAAACAAAAACCATAAAAACAGACGTTTTTCCTCATAGCTGAAGCAGGACTTGAACATGCATCAAGTAACACAACATGATCAGGGAGTGCTCAGGCCTAAATTACAAGGCAAGTCCCAGCAATTCCTGTCCTTGTTCTCAAAAATGAGTGTTGTAGCTGCTATAGCCTCAAAACCGAAATCCATCTGCACCCTCCTACTTAATTCAGAAGCAATTTTTCACTTTTATTCAAAACTTCTTGAACATCTCTTGAACATAAGACTCTGAACAAAGCAATGTAGATCTCCAAAGATCACAATGACACAGATGTTCCTTTCAAAAAGTATGCAAACTAATTCACAGGGACTGATATGTAAAAAACAGGAAATAATACAAATCAAAGTGCAGGTAGGTACAACTTCAAGGAATGCAAAAGAACATAATGATTAAAAAAAAATCATCAACTGGACTAGGGAAGGAAACTAAGTTTCCAGCTAGTAAAGAAGAGAATCAAGAAGAAATAAGGAGAGAAAACAAAAAGAATAAAGATAGAAAAGGCTCCACATGGCTGTGGGTAAACAAATACAGACAACGGAGACACATTTTAAACATCAAACCACACGTGCACAGAAATTTTTTGTTGAGAGCGACATAAGACAAAGAAGGAAGCAGGGATGTTTCTGCTTTGCCCTTAATCTCCTTTCAATGTCTGTCATCCAGCATTGGCCTCCTCCTTCAGAAAGTTATGGAGTCAATGCCGACATCAAGCCCATTTCTGGAATCAGTGAACTTACAAGGGATCAATATCGCTTGATTACACAGATAACCATCAAATCTTAGCATCACAAGAGTGTCAGTTATCTCCTGAACCAGGCATGTGATTCAGTTATTGTTCATGTGTGAATAATCACCTTTAAACACAGAAACATGCAGATGAAACTTGGCAGATTTGTCTTTATATTGCACTAAGCAACTGAAGTATAAATGAGATTGTTAATGCAAAAGAAAATGCTATGATTCCTACTGATGAATGCAAAAACAATTTTTCCTATATAGTTTAGAACTTTCAAATAATAACTAAACATAAAAATAATAACCTTCAACAAATTCATCTAAACAACTGCAATTAAATTTTAGATATTTAACAGTTGGGACTGAAGACTAGTACCACCACTTTGGAAAGCAGTATAGCGATTCCTCAAAAACTTACAGATGGAACCATCATGTGGCCCAGTTATCCCACTCCTGGATATTTTCCCAAAAGATCTAAATTCAGCATTCTACAGCAACACAGCCACATCAATGCTTACAGCAGCACAATTCACATAGCTAAATTATGGAATAGTGTGGAATCAACCCAGACACCCACCATTAGATGAACTTACACATCGTGGTACAGACAGACACACACACACACACACACACACACACAAAATGCAGTTCTACTCAGCTATAAAAGAATAAAATTAGGCCTTTGCCAGTAAGTGGATGGAAACAGAGAATATCATGCTAAGTGAAATCAGAAACTCAGAAACTCACAGGTCAAATATTTTCTGTCATATGTGGAAGCTAGAATTATATAAAGGAAAGGGAAAGGGATTGTATGAAGAACCATTCAAATACTGAAGGAAATCTAGTAGAGAAGAAGAAAGGGGAGAGGTAAGGAAGTATATTTTGCACCTCTAAGATACTAAATAGTTCCCACGTAATCAATAAAAACTGGAGGAGTAAAAAATAAAATAAAATAAAAATAATCAAAGAGAAACCAGCAGAAGATAGGCACCAGAGGGTGGGAAGAGGTGAGGAAGGCGCAAGTCCTTGGGAGGGTCACTGGCCACACTACATTGTTATATTGTATGCATGCATGAATATTTAACAACAAACACCAACATTATGTACAACTATAATGTACCAAAAAAATGTAGAAAAAAATTTAGGTATTTAATTCCACTTAGGCCACAAGTCTTTCAAGGAAAGTCCATGTGGGAATTTGTTACAGACTGTGAGGATCAATTAAACAGACCACAAACTCTCCCACCTCAGACACCAGAAATACTTTGTCATGTGTTTTCATAAGAGGTACAAACAAGATGAAATAGTGGCTTTTATTGTTAAAAGGCTGCCTGAGCTAAAATAAGTCTGAACGTTGCATGAGCAAATAATAAGCAACACACAACCAAACTGTAAAGCAAGTAGTTCATCTGCTGGAACCAACGGCTAGGTCGACGACAGGATGTCAGCACTGGAAAGCTGGAAGCACCCCACCGAGTTTTTAAGCTAGGACACCCTACAGGCAGTGACGAACTACCAAAAGGTTTATTAGTCGGGTGTGTGTACATGTATGTGTGCACAAACACATGTGCACATATATTCATTATATTTCATGTGTCCCCAAATTGAGAGACTAAAAAAAAAAAGGCTCTAAATACAAGACACCACGCAGTTATAATTATACACATATACATTTAATCTCCTACTTATTGAGTATCATACACAATACAGTTCAACTCTAAAACATGACAAAAATCCCCAAACTTCTTACACATAATTAAAATAGCAAAAAGAATTTTTAAAACAAGCTTAAAGTTCCTTCAATTTAACAGTAAAATTAATCACACAAATTATTATAATTACCTTTCTCCTTATTACTTATTCATCAGGTGGAATCAATAGCAGGTCACCTGAAATTCACCTTTACAGGGTGTTTTCAGCACATTATTCACCTATAAGCATCAGGAATATCTGAATGCCTTTTGCAACAAGAATTCACATCACTTAATTCAAACATGATTCCAAATTACTAAACTCAAGTATGAAGTTAAATAATTTGCTTTTGGATGATGTCATTTTACTCAGTGCTAATTTTTTTTTTTTTTTTTTTTTTTTTAGACAGAGGGACAGTTGTGTGAGAGAGAGAATGAATCAATTTCTTATTTAGTTTTTCATGTGGCCCTCACTGAATACATGATACTGGGGATTGAACCCGCATACTCTCACATGTCAGGCAAGCTCTGTAACCGCCGAGCCACCACTCCAGCCCCTTTACTGCTAATTTTAATTGAACATTTCAAAAGGATGTGTTCACTGGAAAGACTAGAAAATATAAGAGATGTGGGTAGAAGGGTACCTTCATACCCAAGTTTCTCAAGCAAGATGGTTCTTATGAACAAAAATCTGAGTATCATCCACCAAGTCCAGTGAGCACACTGATAAACAAGAGACAAGTAAGATACAATATTCTGAAAACTTAAGGGTTCCAGTTAATGTATCAACATTTAGAAATGAAACTGGGTCTTTTGGTGAATGGAGGAACTAAAGCTAAGGTAGTTGGGGCAGCACAAGCAATTTTGATTAAAATCAACCAGAAGCTATGAGAAAAAGGATTAGTGTCCCGTAGAACAACTCCCTAAAGAGATCTAGGATGATATGTTGGCAGTGGACAAAGAACAAAACTTGGGCAGCAAGTCTGAAACCCGCCTATGGGAATATCTGATCAGTTTCAGCGTTTTACTAGCCCTGGCCAGCTCTGATACCACATCACGCCAGGAAGGTTTAAGATGATAATGCTGCCCCAGTAATCAATCCGGCTGGGAACAAGGCTTACTTATTCTACTATAGAATACTTGTCTGCTTGGAAATACATTTCTCATTGCATTTTAACAACTGTCTAATAAAAAAAATTCTGTTAAAGCACATCAGGTTTTGTTAAATTTGTTAAAGCACATCTAGGATCTGGCTAGCCCTGGAAAACCAGCTGAATGGGGTTGCTGAACTACAAAGTCCTTATTAAAGCAAATTCTGCTGATGTGTGTGAAGTCTGATAACATTTCATACATCAGCTTTTGCAAACTATGAGCTCCACAGCATATTAGAATGGAATCTGTTTATTAGCTGTCCAGAGTGCACAAATTATTTAATTTGGATCATTTCTTTCTATGACTTTCTTTCACTGCCAAATCTTTCTGTAAATGTCTATCACTTCTTTAACGCAATTACCTAAAAAAATAATTCTCAATTTTTCCTGTTAGCCTCAGTTTATCCTCCGTGAGTCTTAAGGTGTTTCTTCTTGAAAATGCGTATTGTAATCTGATAATTGTTAAGGAGTTTTAAAAGAAGGTAACCTGAAATGCAAAGTGGTGTTGAGGAAACTAGGAATGCCCCACTATATGATGACATCATCACCGTTAGCACTTTTAATAAAGGATTCAAGAGAACTGCACTCCTACACTTCTCAAAGGACTTTTTATTTTGCTTGTCTGTCTGTTTTTCAGAGAAGATCTCCCTGTGCTGCCCACACTGACTTTGAACTCCTGTGGCAGAGCATCCTATCTCAGTCTTCCAAGCAGCTACGAGTATAAGCATGTGCAATTACGCATGGTGACTTTACTGAAACTCTGAATCAATCAAAAAGTTCAACAATGTATCTTATGTATGCCAAGCTCCAAACCCAAAGCCGCAGTAAATTATCAGTGTGGTAAAGCAAATGATAATTAAACTCATTCCCTCAAAAATTACTGAATGGCCAGAATCTGCTATTTATTGAATTTTTTAGCAACTGAAAAAGTCAAAAAGAATAAATAATCATTTAAAGATGATCCTACTTCTTTTTCAAGCAATTGTAAAGTTGCTGGTTTAATATTCAGATCTTTGAACCATTTTGATTTAATTTTTGTGCAGGGTGAATGATAAGGATCCAATTTCAGTTGTCTACATACGGCTGTCCAATTTGTCCAACACCATTTGTTGAACAGGCTTTCTTCCACACTACACTTTTACCCCCTTTATCAAATATCAGATAATTTAAGGTATGAGGGTTTGTCTCAGAATCCTCTATTCTATTCCTTTGGTCTTCAAATCTGTTTTGATACCAATACTATGCTGTTTTTGTTACTATAGCCCTATAGTATAATTTCAGGTCTGGAATTGAGATACCACCTGCTTCCTCCTTCTTGCGGAATAATGTTTTGGCTATTCTGGCTCTTCTGTTATTCCATACGAACTTGAGAATTGCTTTTTCTATATCCGTGAAGAATGGCACTGGAATCTTGATGTGCACTACATTAAATCTGTATTGGACCTTTGGTAGAATGGCCATTTTGATGATATTGACTCTACCTAACCATGAACATAGAATGCTTTTCCATCTACTCAGATCTTCTGCAATTTCTTTTTTAAAGTTCGATAGTTTTCATTATATAGGTCTTTAACATCCGTTGTAAGGTTTATGCCCAAGTATTTTATTTTTTTTTGGAGGAGATGGTAAATGGGACAGATTTCCCAATTTTTTTCTTCTGTGGACTTGTTGCTGGAGTATAGGAAAGCTAATGATTTATTGGTGTTGATCTTATAGCCAGACACGTTGCTGAAATCATTTATAAGCTCTAAAGGTCGAGCTTATAGGCTCTTCTAGGTAGAGGATCATGTCATCAGCAAATAGAGACAATGTGACTTCCTCTTTTCCTATTCAAATTCCTTTGATTTTCTTGTCTGACAGCTCTGGCAAGGTTTCAAGGACTATATTGAATAACAGTGGGGAAAGTGGACAACCTTGTCTTGTTCCTGAATTCAGTGGAAATGCTTTCAGTCTTTCTCCATTGAGCATAATGTTGGCTATGGGTCTGTCATAAATGGATCTTACATAGTTAAAATATCTTCCATCATCGCTATCTTCTCCAGAGTTTTCAGCATAAAAGGGTGTCAAATTTTATCAAAGGCCTTTTCCACGTTGACTGAGATGATTGTGATTTTTATTTTTAATTTTGTTCAAGTGGCGAATAACATTTATTGATTTGCGAATGTTGAACCATTCCTGTTTTCCTGGGATGAAGCCCACTTAATCATGATGTATCTTAAACCAGCAACTTTACAATTGCTTGAAAAAGAAGTAGGATCAACATTACATGACACAGGGGCCAGCACTGTCTTCCTTAACAAGACTCCCATGGCACAAGCAGTAAAGTCAAGAATAAATGAATGGGATGCAATTAAACTAAAAAGCTTTTGCACAGCTAAAGATTTAGTCAGAGTGTCAAGAGAGATCCCACAGAATGGGAGAAAATTTTTGCCTGCTACACCTTGGACAGAGGGCTAATATCCAGAATATACAAAGAACTCAAAAACTAAACACCAATATCACAAATAATCCAATTATTAAATGGGCTATGGAACTAAAAAGAAACTTCTCAATGGAGGAAGTCCATAAGGCCCATAAACATATGAGAAAATACTTTACATCACTAGCAACTCGAGAAATGTAAATCAAAACTTCACTGAGATTCCACTTCACTCCAGTCAGAGTGGCAAAAATGAAGAATACGAACAATGACAGATGCTGGAGGGGCTGTGGGAAAAAAGGAACACTGTTACATTGCCTGGTGGGACTGCAAAGTGGTACAGCCACTCTGGAAAGCAGTGTGGAGACTCCTCAAAAAATTAGGGATGGAACCACCTTATGACCCAGCTCTCCTACTTCTGGGTATATTCCCAAATGAGCTAGTATCGGCATATTATCAAGATACAGCTTCTTCAAAGTTCATAGCAGCTCAATTTACTATAGCTAAATTATGGAACCAACCCAGATGCCTCTCACTCAACGAGTGGATTCAAAAATTTTGGTACATATATACAATGGAATACTACTCAGCTATCAGAGAAAATGATACTATGGCATTTGCAGCCAAATGGATGGAGATGGAAAAAAATATGCTAAGTGAAGTATCCCAAACTCAGAGACTTAAGGGCTGAATGTTTTCACTCATTTGTGGAAGCTAGAATACAAGCGGAAACAGTATGATAGATACCTCAACATGTATGAATTTTTACACAATCATGGGAAGCCTTGCCTAGGACGCTGGGGGATGCAGGGAGGGGGGAAGGGAAAAGGAAGGATATCAAGGAGATCGGAAGGAGGTAGTATGGGGGAATCTAATCAGAGGAACCTACAACTTCCATGAGAAGTCCAATTAACTTGGAGTTTAAGTAGGGGGAAACATGGAACCAAGGGGAACCCAAGAGGGGAATGGCACCAGCCTTGGCTTATTCTGTCATTATACTTTTGTTCTTAATTGTTTAATGATGAATCCCTCCTAATTCTAAGACCATGTTTAACGAATAAATTAAAATTTTTTTATAAAAATTTTAATTGGGGGAAAATCTACAATTATACCAAGTATGTGGGATATAATGCTCAAGCTATTATATATGTAATCATTGTATCTTCATTGTAAAAGAAGTACTAATTTGCATATCAATTTTCACTTAGGCTCTTCAAATATGGACTTTACTCATAAAAATACCTAGGAGCACTTAGATTCTAAAGATAGGTAAAGATAGTTCTCAAACATGGAAGAGGGAGATAACATGCACTGTTAGAAATATTTCCTACATGTCCCATGGTTATATTTCCCTGGAGTCCAGAAGGTTTACTGTAGAATAAAAGAGTGCATAGATCAGTGTGGTCGGCCACCCCCTCACCATCCTTTACTTCTTCCCCAGATTATAATCAGGCATCCCCATGAAAAGTGACAAATCCATTTTCTTGCACCAAACCAGTCTCACCTCTTTTCTTATCAGGGTGTACTACAGCGGAGAAGCACACTGTAGAGATATGCACAACTATTTTGGATACAGTAGTTCTGTATATTAAAATAGAAAATCAGTAAATTGAAAAACATTTCATAGGTATGAGTCAAACAGATTTGGATCTGAATGTTCTGTCATTGTTGCTAACATTGGTTACACAACCTAAGATTGCTCCAATTTTGACACTAAATTTAGTGCAATATCTTATTTTTAAAATTAGATCAATAATAATGAAATTAAAGTTTCTTCTGCTAAATGATTTGAACATTTTGATCTAGAAATAGTTAAAAATGCTTTAAAGAAACATAGTCACTAGCCCTGATTATCAAAATTTTGACATCAAATATATAGACTTTTGCAGAATCAGAAATCCAAGCCATAGGTTTTGGATATGATATACACTATTTGGAGATTTTTATTTTTAGGTTCAGAATTTAATAATTTTTAATAGGATGTATAGATTAAATTAATTCATGAAATAAATCAACAGAAACAGCATGAATGAAAATTGATATTCAATTGAGTAAATACTTATTGAAGTACATTATAGAAAAATTACAGCCTCCTCTCTCTCAAACAAATAGCATTCATTCAAGAACAATGATTAGTAATAAATGAATTAAAGATTTAGCAAAACAAAAAAAGAATAAGTAGTAACTTTCTCCAAAGATTTTACCATCTAGAGAAACAAACTAAACAACTAAAAAAATTTCAATAGTACTAAACCAGACGTATATGCTCTAAAGTAACTAATTCTTAAGAAATCCAGAAAAACTCTAGATGTTAACTTCTAAGCCGTAAGAATTTATTCAACAACAAAAGTGTTTAAGGAGAGGAAATGGCAAAGGTACTGAAGGAAAAGAATTCACATTGTGCTAAGAATTCTTCCATACCACTGGAATAGATAAATCTTGCTGAGAGGGAACAAGAAGAGAGGGGTCAGTGGGGAAGGAAGAAGACACATCAAGAAGGGCTTCCAGCCATCTTACAGTACTCGGACTTCCTTCCACAGGAACAGGGAACTCAGACTGTCTGCCTGCAGTGCAGCCTGGATACCAGGCATCCTAGCTTTCTCTGAGGTCTCCAGGCCTCTGTGGCCTCCATCTTTTGCCTGAAAGGTTGAGACCAGATGGGTCACTCTTCATCAACACTTACATTCACGTAGGCTGAAAACAATCCTCAGGTTCCTCTGGGTATCCATCTGGTATCTATTGGCTTCAGATACTCTTAAAAAGCCAGAGAATTGGGCTGGAGCAGTGGGTCAGCAGTTACAGCGCTTGCCTGCCATGCTCAAGTATATGAATTCAAACCCCAGCACCACGTACACAACCAAGTCTCAGAGCAACAAAAGGCACATGAAATACTAAATAAAATTGATTCTCTCTCTCTCTCCCCCTGCCCCCCCCCACTGTCCCTCTCTTTAAAAAAAAAAAAAAGTCAGAAACTTAAAATAGAAAGAGAACCAGTGACTCAAGCTTTCTCATCATTTGCAGGAATCCTCCCAATACACTTGAACTACAGCTACACAGTGGATGACTACAAATGCTTTCCCAGTGTCTTCTTTTACTCAGAATCACTTGCTACAGTGTTCTTAGTCAGGCATCATTCAAAATCCTTTCCAAAACATTCTCCGGCCTGGTTAATCCTTGGAATGTACGGCCTGGTTAATCCTTGGAATGTACTCTGGTCCATCAGAGGTCAACACAAAGTATCCCAATGCTCTCCAAGCACAAGAGAGCACCACTGGTACATTAGGCTCACTGACTGGAACACAGTATTTCTTTCTTTTTTCTTTTTTTTAAGGGAGAAGGACAGAGAGAGAGAGGGGGAGACAGAGAGAATCAATTTTTACTGAGTTTCTCACATGGTTTTTGTTGCTCTGACTTAGTTGTGTACGTGGGTGCTGGGATTTGAACCCGTGTACTTGCGCATGCCAGGCAAGCGCCATATCCGCAGAGCCAGTGCTCCAGCCTGGAACACAGTATTTCTTGATTTCACTGACCTTTACAAAAGGTACAACCAATACTTGTACCACTTTAAATCTATGGTCCAAGAGGGCACCTGGTCCTTATGCATTTGAATGGAATGCTTTCAAAAGCACCTTTTACCTTTCCATCTAATCTCTTACCACAGTTATAATTTAATATTTGTTTGTGTGATTGAATGGTTGCATCTCCCCAGTCACAGACTAAGACTTCTAGTTGCAAGCACAAAACTATTTTTTGTTTTTAATTTCCTTCCTATCATCATAGTAATTAGAGATCTTAGCATAACGCCTAAAGAAATAATTCAATATATGCTGGATGAAAAATTAGATACATACATAAAAAATTACATGAAGCAATACATTTTCAGTGTCTTAGCAGCAACAGAAACAACATTCTATGGAGCCCTTTGGAGATTCTCCCAACTTCCTCCAAGGAGGAAGGGTATCATTGGGGAGGGGCATCCAAGCAGACCCCTCAATGATGTTTCAACCAAATAACAAAACCAAAGAAAACATTTGGGCACCAAAACCACCAATAAAAACCATGCACAGGCAACTGCACATAATATTAAATTAATAAACATGATGCAAAACAGTATAAATTACAAAGAAATGCAGAGTTTCCAGAGAGGCAAACCCACAACTCACTGAGTCATCTCAAACAGATTCCTCGTAGAACTCACCTTTCTTTCCTCTTTGTGCATGGGGAAAGGGGACTGGGCAGTAAGGATTGAACCTAGGGCAGTATGCATGATAGGCAAGCATTGTACTACATCCACAGCCAAGCCACACCATTCCATCCCATTCCATTTCAAGATATGGTCTGGTTAACTTATCCAGGTTGGCTTC
>PVKS010004774.1:0-90460 GCA_004027875.1 Aplodontia rufa
AGTGTGAAGACTCCTCAAAAAATTAGGGATGGATCCACCATATGATCCAACTATCCCTCTTGTGGCTATTTTCCCAAAGGAGTTAGATTCAGCACATTATAGTGACACAACAAAATCTATGTTCATAGCAGCTCAATTTACAATAGCTAAATTATGGAACCAACCCAGATGCCGCTCACTGGATGAATGGATCCAAAAATTGTGATATATATATATATATATATATATATATATATATATATATACACACACACACACACACACACAATGGAATTCTGCTCAGCAATTAGAAACAATGAACTTGCAGCCTTTGAAGGTAAATGAATGGTGATGGAAGAAATCAGGCTGAGCACAGTCACCCAAACCCAGAGTCAAGAGTCAAATGTTTTCACTCATTTGTGGTGGCTGGAGCTAAACCCACGCCTGTGTGAAAGGTAGTTAATCTCATGTAGTAGACCCAACAAAGGCATAGCAACACATAATCTACATAATCTAGGGCAATCATAGATATGTTGTAGGGGGGATGAGGCAGGTCGGGGAGGGGAGATGGAGGAAGAATAGGGAGGTATCTCAGGGGTAATTCTGGTTTAAGAATATATGCATATCATATTGTTACGTTAAATGCATTTGATTGTATAAAAACTCAATTCCTTAATAAAAAACATTAAAACAAAAAAGTACTAGAGATTAAAATGGAGTATATTATATGTATTTATGAATATGTTAAAATGAACCCCACTTTTATGTATAAAAATAACATATTAATAAAAACATTTTTGAAAAACAATTTTCAAAAAAAGAAGGTAAATGGATGGCAAGGGAAGAAATCATGCTGAGCAACATTAGCCAAACCCAGAGACTCAAGGGTTGAATGCTTTCCCTCATTTGCAGAAGCTAGAGCAAAGCTCAGGCTTGGGTGAAAGGTTGTCAAAACTTATGTAATTAGACCTAGCAAAAGTATAGCAAACACATAATCTAGAGCAACCATAGATTTGTGGGATGGGGAGGGGACAGAAGCCGGGATGGCAAAGGGAGGGAATATAGGGAGAGATCTAGGGATACAATCAACAATGTAACATACTGTTTACCCCCACCCCAGAGTCCAAATAATAAATATGCAATCATTTAATTCTGGAAAATTAATAATCTGAGCATTTATATTGCTTTGTAGGGGCAAAATATAGAAAAATCTAGAGACTGGGGTGTGTGCGATGTGGGCATAATTCTGGTTTAAGAACATATGCATATCATATTGTTATTTTATATGTATTCATGATTGCACAATAACTCAACTCCTTTAAATTTTTTTTAAAAAAATACTTTAACCAAGGAAAGAGGAGGAAGTGAATTAAATATGGCCAAATCTCAATGACTTTTGAATCTGGTGATGGAGATATAGAGTTAAAAATATCTTTATAGGTGTTTCAGGTAGTTCATGTTCATAAAGTAACATTTTTCTTATCAGAAAAACATTTAGACATTGGGTTAATGATTAAGAACAAAAGTAATTTTTTATCTAAACAATTCAGCTAATGTTATAAAGATGAGTTGCTTAAACTTGAAGAGAGATAATGAAATCAGTTGTGCAGAGCTATACAAGAGTGACTAGAAGCAAAACAGCAGAGCACAGTGGAAACAGCTCCACACTTGAAGTCAGGTCTGGGTGACAGACCTATAATCACATTGTGTTGGCTTGCATCTCATCATGCACATGTGTAAAATGGAGCTACAGAAACAAGCTCTTACATCTGTTACAAATCTAAAATTTTATCATTTAAATGAGCTGAATCATTCAAGTCCACGATCAGGTTATCTTCAAATAATGCTATTCAATGTGCTTTTCTCGAATTTTGTCAAAATAGCAAACTCTTCTAATTCCTTTTGATTGAACAAAAGGAAGGCAGTAAAGCAAAAATCTGACTAAACAACATAATATATCTTTGGAAATATCGACATACTATTTTTTGAGTCCTAATGTAGCCTACATTATATAAAATGTGAATTTATTAAAGATTAAATTTTAAACTTACTCATATACTTTCTTTCCAGAAAAAAGAGGACTTTGGATTCTTACAAGAGTACACACAATGTGGTACAGCACTCTCTCTCCAAAGAGAGCATTTAGGTATACCACACAGAAGGTATCAGCCAAAGCACACTAATGACACTGCCAGGGGACACTGAGATGATACTCCCAGGCTAGAAAGGCACAGCAAAGCAGGCCAACCTAGCAAACTCTGGGCACAAGAAACGCAAAGCTTCCTGAAACCAAGCAGCAAATCACTTAAAGACCATGTCTCAAGCAAGGGGAAATTTGGCTTTGAAGATCCTAACCTGACAAAAGTATATCCCAGGACAAGTATTCGTGACATCTGAAAAAGAAAATTGAGATGGAAACAGAACTATCCATCATACATACCAGTTAAAGCTTACCATCAGGTCATCAGTAAAAAGGCACTGAAGTTTATATAAAACCCCCTGTATAACTTTTATAAAACATCTATGTGTTTGTGTACAGCAAATATGTAGTTCAGTCCTTCTCAACAAATTCTTCTGTATTGTCATAAAGTTCTGATACTTTCAAGTATTGTTTTCTACCTGAATCATGTAAACTGGATGGTAGGCATGAAGATATACAAAACTCACACACATAAGAGAAACACAATTCAAGTCGAACTGTTGCCTACTATAAACCACAAGAGCTTTGTGCCTTCATTTTTCTGACATTTGATTTTCATATATCTCATATCAACATTATTTTAAGCAGTCACTTAACTTCTCTGTTCTTGCCATTAAAATCAAAGGATCAAAAGAAGTCCTTGCTGAGATCTCCTCTGGCTCTGATACAGATTATTCTACTGTGCTTTGTGATGCTTACGAAAAAGGATGAAGGTAATCACAGTGCTTGTTTCATAAATACACATACTTAACAGTCACCAATGAAAAAATAAAGTAAAAACAAATATCCTGTACTTTGAACAATTTACTATTGCACTTACAAAACATGGAAACATAATCCATTTTCAATATAATGCCTACTTGTGTTCATACCTCTTTCTTTAGCTTTTCTCGTCTTTGTTCGAGTTGTCTTTGGAGTTCTTTCTGTCGAGGGGAAAGACAGTACGTTGAGGTCACTGGAGACATACTTGCAGACTGTGTCCGGTGATAAAACTTCCCATTTCCTTTACTTTTGTCTGAGTTGGGAGCAGAGCCTGGACAATTCTTAGGGTTGGGTGGTGGCTGAGGGACATAAACTAATGGCTCTCCTACTGAGTGAGTGACAGCATGAGTCTTTGCTGCAGGCTCTTCTTTCCTGACACTATTGACAGAAGAATTGGAAGATCTGAGTAACAACTGCTGAGGGTCATTTTCTGTACTATTTGTATTATTAATGGGGGGCAAAAACCCTTGACTCTCGATGTCTTGTAAATTCAGAAGTTCAAACTTTCCATCTCTCTCTACCAGTATCTTCCTATCTTTGTTCTCTTCACAACTTCCATCAGTAAGTGATAACAGCACATTTTCTGATCCTAATTCGTTGGAAATGTATAACTGTGACAGTTTCCCACACACATTTTCATTTTCAAAATAATTTTTGTACATATCATTGTCTTCTAGTGGAGGAACTTCCAGATCAACTAGTTTGTCCTTGAACTTAAGTTTTCTCTCCCTTTTATCGTTCACAGGTTCTTGATTCTGTAGAAGCTTGTTAGCTTGTATAATTTTCTCCATAATGTATCTCCTTACTTCCTCATCTTCTTCCTCCTCCAAGTCTTTCTGGCTTTCTAGCTTGGAATCCTGGAAAGAGTTTTCACTATCTGAATCTGATATTGGATCCAAAGGCTGAATGCTTGGGACAGAAATGAAGTCATTTCTTCTTGGTGAAACCTCATCCTTCAAGGATTTGTCAGAATCAGAAAGCTGTTCAATAGGTTCTATTTCTGTTTCATTCTCTTTTGATTCCTCATTAATATTCTCTTCCTTCTGTGTCTAAAAAAAAAGGATATGAGATTCCATTTTTGGTAAAACTGTGCATTAATTAGGTTGACAATTCAAAAATGGATTTTTCTATTTGAATATTTTATGCATGGGAATAACTAAATGTTTCTTGCTCATGCGTCATTCACCTAATTCTACCACCCTGTGCTCTGCATCTCATATCATTCCAGTCGTGAGAACGTGGCTCAACCTTACCACTTTGGGTATCTCTGCCTCTCCTGGTTCTGATATTCTTGGTTCAAATTCATAAAACTCCCTTTAAAAACCATCTTAGAAAGAGCTTCACTTTTGATTCTGTTGCCTTTTTCAAATATTACCTACCCTAATTGCCTTCTCCATCAGTAAGAAAGCAAGATGGAACTAAGAAAAGTTTACAAAGCCTGCTGCTTTCATTTCCTCATATTTATTTCCTTACCCCTCTAAATCAGGCTTCTTCTGTAACTATTCTGATCTTTATCCTTCTAAAGTCACCTATTCATATCCCAGTCTCAGCTCTTTTCCTCATTTCCTCACCATGTATTCTCACATATGTACATACACACACACACACACACACACACACACAGAAATACTATATAAACACGCATATCCACTATTTATATGCAAAAAGAGAGAATGAACCTGCTGTGATCCAGAACTGGTTTATTTTCCTGAATTTCCTTTCCATATCTCAGATAAATAGATCACATTTAATGGATTACTTTTTCCTAGAATTATCTTATGGCTAATCTTTGACCCTTTACTCTTTTCTCTAGATTACTTCCTCTAAAAAGCTAATTCAGTCTTAAAGTTTAAAATATTAGCTGAAGCATTATATTTTAAAGGGATTTCCTTTATTTTTCATTTACATTAAAAGTCTAATCCCATGTTTTCACTCAAGTTCACTGAAAGTAGAAGCTGTAATGTTTTTACTTCTGAATCAATAAATCATTTTATTATTCAATTATTTAAATTATAATTTTATAATTATTATTTTACCTTTAAGTGTTAATTTAATACCCCCTTTCTCATCAGCCCCAGGCCATACGATATAACCTTTAAACTATGCCTCACTTTTCTCATCTCTAGGGTAGGGATAATGGTGCTTGTCCAATGTACATCAAAAACTTTTTGTGAGGTTTAAATAAGCTAATATAACTGAAAATCTTCAAGAATTGCAAAGTACTTTTTTAATGTAACTATGATGAATATTGTCAGCAATTTATATATACCTCTATTATGTTGGTATCACTTTTTTCTTTTTCATTAATTAGCCACTCCAGGTCCTTTTCAAAGTCATCTTCATATTCTCCACTTTCTTTTGAATCAATATCTTTATTTTCATTCATTTTCTGCTTGTCAAAGAGTAATGCTATAAGATTTTAAAAGATAAGGTATATGTTAAGTCCACTTTAGAGATGAAATATACTATGGAGATTCATATTGAAGGTAAGCTGATTAACACTTATAAATCCCTAACATAAAATGTCAAAATAAACATATATTTGCATATACCCAAATTGGAGCCTTATAATGGCCAGACACTTCTATAGGTGGACATTCCTAACAACACTTACATCACCCCACAATTTCTGAAAAATCTAGGAGATTAAAAAGGTAGATAAGAAGATGAAAGCTTAGCAAAGGATTTCCATCTCCCCTGCTGATTATTAAATAGTGTCCAGTTCAGAGCATATAATTTCAGCTTTTGTCTTTGTGGTTTTTTGTTTTGTTTGTTTTTAGTTTTATCCACTTGCATTTGCCCATGTCCATCCTTAGTTTCGCAATCCTTCAAGTAATTTATAAAGCATAATTATATCTGTGGTCCCAGAGCTTTTTAATAATAACTAACACTTAAAAGGGTGAATGTTGATTTCCATAGAAATATAAACACATTCTATATAAAACACACTTTCATTTTTTAAAAAACCTTACATACATAATACTATCAAGAAGAGAGTCACAGTAAATAGTGTTGTCAGATGAAATTCTGTATAAAATTATTAATTATTCAACTTAATTATTCAACTGGAAAATTATTATTTCTAAAGTATTAGTTGTACAACAATTCCTTCCAGATTTTTGTTTCTTTTCAATTAAAAATACAAAATGGCCTGTCTTAAAAGAATTCAAAATTAAGGCTTCCATAATTTGTGAATCAGATGTTCAGGGCAATAATATTTTGAAGTGACCTGAAGAAACCAAATCAATATTCAGAGTAAATTTATTTACAACTGCCTAGCTGCAAGACAAGCTAAATCTCTTAAGCTGTGTCTACCTATCTACAGATTAAAAGGGCATTATGAATGGGGTAGAATAAACCAAAACGCACTGTAATTTGAAATAAATAAATAATACTATTTTTCTCAGTCACAGTGCAGACTAAGAATCCTAAATTTATTAAGATGTTTAAATGACAATACTTTTAGGACAAAACGTCCTTGGAATTCCTTAGTGGTTTCCCTCATTTTTATAATAAATATACTTATGAATTCATAAATAAGTGGTTTCCTGAAAACTTGGGGAGCTGTGCTTTATTAATTACAAAGGATCCTGCCCATGTGAAAACTGAAGTTTAAAACACAGAATCGGTATAATAAATAAAAATATAATGATTACGAATTAAACATATCAGGTGTTATTAAACTGTACTATTATGTTATAATTTAAAGGGGAAAAGTCACATTTGAAGTAACCTGGGAAGTTAATGTAGCTGGATGAAATTCTATAGCTTTAACAAATGCGCGACTCCTTCCTCAAGCAAAGAACGCAAATCATAACTCTTGTTACCAAGTCCCTCGGTCTTTTTAAAATGCGCCACAGGACATTCAAGCCCTTGTGTTCATTTACTCTTCATCCCCAGGTTACTGTCCATATGGTACCCAGTGAACAAGCCAGGAGAAAAATGCACCTGACGCAACCCCATCTGACTTCTTTCCTACTGCCTTACTACCAGATTCGCGCATTCGATTCCCACAGTGATCGCCAGGAAAACCTAAGTGGCGTGGAGCAGCTCCAGCCTCTTAACAGGGCTTGCAGCGCCTTCGGCCTGCGTGTCTGACTGCCCTTGCAGGGTGAGTGACGGCAGCCCAGGGGTTCGGAATGCTACGGGACCTTTTCCTGCTATTCGCGGACCCCGGTCTTGCGCTGAGAACCTCCGCGAGGAGGCCCTTTCGGGTGGAGCTGGTACCGAAGCACAGACGGGAAAACTGCCTCGGGCGGGTCCCTAACTGCGAGGAGCCACCAGCCGAGGCACCGCCAGAGCCAGACCTGCCGGCGACTGCCTCCCTCGGCCGGAACCCGGCGCGGTAGCGCTGGGACCAAACCCCGGGGTCCCCCAAGCCGCTCAGCAGAAGTCTCGCAGCTCCGCGCCCGCCTGCCCCGCGGCCCCTTCCTGCACCGCCCTCGGCTCCTCGCCCGCCAGCCCCGTCCTGCCTGAGTGAGGCGCAGCGGCTGGGGTCACCGAGGTGGCCGCGGGAGTTCTCGCCTTCTGCTTCTGAGCTCTGACAGCGAGGCGAAAGAGCCCCCAGCACCCGCTCCCGCGGCAGCGGGGACCAAGGTGCCATGGCAACCGAGCCGCTGAGCGTTCTCCATCCGGGCCTCTCTGACGCCAGGGTGCGGGGCGCCCGCGCAGGCGCAGACCACACCCTGGCCCCGCCCCTCGGTGCGCACAAAGAACCCGCCCAGCGCGGTTTCCGAGCAGACGGCGTCGGGATGCGCGCGCAGCTTCCCCGGCGGTCCGGGAGGGACGCGTAGCTGTTCGCGTAGGTAACTCGCTGGCAGTATCCAAGGCCGCTTTCTAGACGTTCACGTGCGTGCGTCCCATCCTTCACGCTAACCCGGGAATGCACTTTCAGCTTCACCTCTTTTCTGACCCTCAGCTTTTCTTTTTTCCCGAATCAAAACCGAAACTTATTTACCCAAGAGAGTTGTCGACTGCGGTTTCCTCAAGTGCCCTGCAACGTCTTCGGGTGTAAACCGAAGGCAAGGTGGATGTGGACTGCGGTGACAAGTGACCAGGAGCCAGGAGCCCGTCCTTCCCGGGGACTTCACCGGAAGAGAGAAAGCGTTCCCGCAGAACAGTCTGGAACAATCAGACTGTTCCTCCACTGCGCTTCCGCGGCGAGGAGCAACGGAAACTTGAAGGTGGCGGTATTTTCCAAGCTGTAGAGTAAACTAAGCTTGTGAAAAAAGTTCGGATGAAATTAGAGCATTGAATGCACTTCCTCCCTGTTCTGTAGAATTTATAGGTTTTTTAAAATTTCATCAGTTCTTTATTTTTCAGATGTTTTATTAAGGGGTTAAGTTGTTGTACAGTCATAAATGCATATAAAGTAACGAGAATCTATAGTTACAATGATCTAATGTTTCTACTGCTTCAGGACCCAGTGTTTTAGGCCACTTGAAAAAGAAAAGAAAATTGTTAAAAGTTGAAGGAATTCTTTGTCTAGTCTGCTTCAGTGAGTGTAGATTTACTACCAAAGCTAGAAGTAGATCCTAAGATTCAGAAATCTTAATTTAATGTTTTTCCATTGACTACTCCCCCCACATTTGTAAATGTTTATGTAAGTGTTAACGGGATAAAGCAATATTGTTTTTAATAGTCAAAAAATGGAAACTGTTGGGGGGGGCAGGGCTTCAGCTAGCCCACACTTCACAGCTGCATGGACCCTGGCTGGGGGCGTGGCTTCAGCCAAGACACTAAGGCCATGCCTGCTATCTAAGGGGCAGGTCAAAGGGCAACTTGCCCAGAAAAGAACAGCCAATTGGGACGCTGGCAGACAAGCTCCAAAGGATTGATGGGCCCACCAGCCAGTCTCTGAAGGACCAACCCCATCATGAACTTCCAGTTAGCCAGCAAAACCAGCTGCCTGGCCAAGGTCCTGTGCCATTTTCCCTGCCTGCCATTCTGGCCTGCTGCTGCTTCCCATGCCTGCCCTCATCATGGCGGTGCAGGTGAAATTGGCCGGAGAGCAAAAAACATCTCCGCCTGAATGTACACCAGTATCATTATCCTTTTTTCTGATTTTACAGAAACAATCCATCATTCATCAAATGAATAATAGGTAAGTAAACGTGATATATCTATTTGTCACATTCACAGCGAAGTTGTGCCAGGGTCATGGGCTATGTTGCTGGAAAGGCCAAAGAAAGTGCCAAAGATAGCAGCTACTTACACCATTAATTGGAGAAGGCACAGAAGAGATCAGTGGTGATAGACGGAAGCACCTGTTCCCTCAAGTGCCTTCCCTCTCTCCCTCACTGGGTTTGGCCAATGGCAGCAGGCTGGTCCAGTGCCTTCAGTTCTTCACTCCACACCAGGAAAGTCAGGCTGCAGAAGCAGTGACATCAGCATTAGCTAGCTTACTTCACTTGTGTGACCAGCATCCCAAGGAGTAACTGTCCTGGAATACATGGACTAAAGTAGCCTTTTATATTGGCAGGACAGATGAAGCTGGACAATGAAGTAATTTTCAGGAAGCCGGGTTTATTATGCTATATAGCATGGTCCAGATAGCTACCGAAAAAATCTCTGGACCCTGATGGGCAGGAGCCTTTGCAATTTATATTCTTTGAGTGGTTACAAAGCTTTTATTGTATATTGATTGGCTAACAGTATAAGTGAAAAAGTTTTGTGATTGGTCACCTATAAAGAATTAATTTTTTGAGTGGAAAAAAAACACTTCCTTACACACTTTCTTGAATGAACTAAGTGTAATCTCTAACATTTACAAGAAAGGAAGAGCTGCTGGTAAGGAGGTAAAACTGCAGGAAGCTGCTTGCTTCTTAGAGAAATTAAAATGTAAAAATTTCCCTTTTCCCCCTCTTTTCTCTTTTTGGTCAGGGAGCTTCTTTCTGCTGCTTCATCTACAGGTAACACTAATTTGTCATGGTCCCCAGTGTCCCTCAAGATGATATGTATCTGGACTTTCTGACACAGGCTTGCTCTTGAGCTCTTAACTTGGCTAAATTTTGGAACAGAAAGGGGACATTCAGAGACATGGTGTTTTACTGTTTCCTTTTTCTATAAGAACAATGCACATTAAATGGAACATTATTGAGTAATAAAAAGGAATAAAGTAGTGAAAAGGATTCTGGGAAGATGGTGAAGTAGAAAGCACCAAGAAAGAATCTATTTCCTCACCTAAATAATCACATTGGCACAATCTCCCTCCTGTAACTGTTCTGGAACTCTGAGTTCTGCTGAGGGCTTGCAACTTCTAGGGAAATGAAGTACTGCCAGTACAACATGGATGAACCTAGAGAACAAATATGCTTTATGAAAGAAGTGAGTCACAAAAGACCACTTTTTGTATAATTCACTTTATATGAAATGTCTGGAATAGGCAAATCTATAGGGACAGAAAATGGATCAGTGCTTGCCTCATGCTGAGGCGGGAGAGCCGTTGGAGGGAAATGAGTGGGTGACTACTGGAAGGTGAATTGTGTGGCTGAGGAATTACATGTCAACAAAAAAGATCTTAAAAATTAATTAGATTGGGCAAATAATAACTGGAGAGTTAAAAACATAAGAAAAATAAGTTTCCCTAAATTGATTAACATATGGCTTATATTTCCTATATTTAACTAATTTGCAAAATATTTTTAATTTCTAAATCTAGTTTCCCCATCTGTAAAATAGAGATAATATTTTCCTTTAGGATTGTGAGGCTCAAGTGAGGTGATTCATGTGTTTTGCTCATGCATTATGTATACGAAGTGCTCAGCTAATTGTGACCATTGTCACTGCATAGGTTCCAAAAGAATGGAAATAGGGGCTGGAGCGGTGGCTCAGTGGCTGCAGTGCTTGCCTGCACGCACAAGGACGTGGGTTCGAACCCGAGCACCACATACACAACAAAGTGTTGGAGCACAAAAGGCACATAAAATTGATTCTCTCTCACTGTCTCTGTCTTTAAAGAAAAAAAAAATGGAAGTAGATGCAACAAATAATCCAAAGTTAAAATAAGAGACATTTCAATTATGTGTGAAGCTACAAGAAGATACTTTCTATCTGATCAAGGGGTATTTTCATTAAAAGCTCTAGATGTTACTGTATCAATTTCAAAAATTTGTGTTAAAGGTTATACTTAACACTCATGTAATTGAGTGTTAAGGGTGGAATAGGTAGAGTTAAATTCAGAAAAACATCCCACTTATGGAACCAGAGTTCCAGTTCTCACATCCCCTTAGACCCCAGTGTAAACACAAACAAGTGGAAAGGGCTTAAAAGCAATCATGCCAAGCTGTTAGGGACTTCCTGAGCTGAACTGGAGCAGTTGTGGACGGTCTTTCACAGTCCCTCTGCCTCTGTCTTTCTCAAACTCAGATCTCTGAGTTCCCAGCCTAGAAATTAGAGCATGATAAGGAAACAAGTGGGCTGTTAAAAGCAAGTACACTGACACCAGAAAAGCCCAGAAGGTAGACAAAGTGACGTGCAGGAATGAAAATTAAAAAGAGACAATGTAGAATAAAATCAGATTTTTGTCTCCTTTAAGGGCAAGCAGAGATAAACACTAAATTGCATTATTATACTGTCATTCACAACATATAATAATAAACCTAAGCCACTAAAAAATGGTTGGTTTCACTATTATCTGTTTTAAGAAGCAGAACAATATTAGGTTTCCTATTTCCAATTTTTCCTTTTGAAGCCCTTATGTGTGGGCCTGCTGGGATATAATTCCTAACTCCAGCATAAAGAAGCTCACAGACTTGAAAAAAGAGATTGATTTGAATAAAGGGAGCACCCTGTGACACACAAAATGTGAATTTAGCTCAAAAATGGAGGGATTAATGAGGAGGAGGAGGAGGACAAAAAATTTTCTTCAAAATGTTGACATTTTTGAGCTGACTTGAAGCTGAGAAAAGCTGTGCAAGAAGGCTAGCTCAGGATGTTTAGGTAATTCAGAATTGCCATCTCAAACCGTGCAAAGTGGAGGCGTGGCATAAGGTAAAGGCCAAGCCTTGCTGCCGATGAAAGTCTCTGAGATAGTGCAGGCATATTCTGAAAACCAGGGCAGTAGATCTATTTACACGTTTTCATTAAAATTATCACCGTCCTTGGAAAAGTTACTCATGTCATTCATTTCTACTAAGCTGCATGTTTCCTAAAAGCAGAGACTGAGTTTTAGGAATTTCTGTATACTTAGCAGAACAGGCCCCTAAGGAGTATTATTAAGTTCACATGACTGCTGTATAATAAAATTGACCAGTTTTAAAATTAGTAAACTATTTTTTGTGAAAAACTTAGTCATTCTTATTTTCCAAAAATATCCCCTAATACTTTATCAGAAGAGTGGAAGTTGCAGAAGGAATTAGTATTTTGATGATCAAAGAGAAGAGAGAAGTAAATTTACAAAATGGAGCATTTGGGAAAGCGCAAAACTTTGGCAAATTAGGATAAGGTTCACGTGAAGATGAGGAAGAATGATGGAAAGATGCTAATGACACACTGAAATTTTAGAAGATGTAAATTTGAGGTACCCATCTCTATACACACATCTTATGTCCTCTCTGCCTCCCCAGTAGTATGTGTGCCCTGGGAGTGCTTGAGGGAAGAAAATTAAGGAAATGTAAGTGTAGGTGATTTATGAAAAGCCACATACATGAAGAAAAGAAAGTTGTTTGCTATTCAGGGTCTCTCACTTAGATTGGCATTATGATTTTTAAAGTCTGTAAGTGCTAATTATCAATACATAACGACTTCAGTTATAGGCAGTAAAATGTGTTTGAAATTTGATTCCTCAAAGACTGTGATCCTTTACAAATATAAAATCACTGTATATGTAAATAGCACTATATGTTTTCACTTCTACTGTTTAAATAAGTTATACTATAAATTTGAAATGTGTGTATTTTAAAATAAGATCCCCAAAATAGATAATAATCCCTTAGTTTTCTGCATTGTTTATTCATTTTACATATATATAGAAATAAATAAGTACACAGTACAAGGAAGAGCAAATCTTTAAAAGAGTGTTTTCAGTGCCTTGACTTAGACAAGCCAATATTTATTTAACTTAAGCAACCAAGAAAAATAAGTTCAGTGACAGAAATTGAGAATACACGGCCATACATTTCTCCTATAAAACTGTTCCAAGTAATGTACTTTACAGAAAATATTTATATTCTGCAGTCAATTTTTAAAAAATAACTCAGCAAATAATCGTTCAGCACTTACATGCCAGACACTTTACTGTTCAGTCAACTCACATATTCCCTGGAAATCAGTTACCTTAACTATCTAGATCCTAATTGCAAAAACAAAATTTTTTAAGGAGCAAAAGACTTGAAAACAGTGTTACAAAGCTATTACAAAGTTTATGAGTCTCTCGTAGTCCTTTGGCTTAGTTTAATTCTAATAAACTCAAATCTCTTGAGTTCCCCACTCCAGAAATCAGAATGTGATAATTGGCAAGGAATGGAAAGAAAAGAAATGAGATGTTTGAATTTGTCATTTTCCTGAATTTTGTACCTATACCTTCTACCTTTAATGCGTATTTGTTTACAAAACCCAAGGGCTTTGTCACTGTACTACGTTAGAAATTAATATTTTAATACAGATAGTTTATGAATTTAAAAATTGTCCAATAATATAGGAAATATTGTCTATAAAAAGCCAAAAATTTAAATTTTCCTTCAATGTAAGGAACTCACTTTCTATTAGGGAGCGAAAACAACAAATAATAAACATGCTAAATAAGTAAATCATATCATAGGATATGTGAGAAGGTGATAATTTATGTGCAAATCATACACCTATGTCATATCTGGATATAATTATAATGAAAACCTACCAAATTATAAAAAAAAATATCCTTGGGGCTATAGTGGTGGCTCAGCTGGTTACAGTGCTTGCCTGGCATGGGCGAGGTCACAGGTTTCAAACCCCAGCACCAGGTAAACTGAATAAAATTTGATTCTCTTTCTCGAAATCACTGCCCCTCTCTCTTAAAAAAAAAAAAAAAGTCATCATTTATGTTTATTCTGAGTCACACCAAAGGCTGGATGGAGGGCGCTTATGTTTGCTTCTGACCCTTAGCAGTGGGACAAATCCACTTCTGGCTTGTCTGCCAGAAATACATTCCTTAAAACAAACACTCTAAATAAAAAAGTACCTACAGTGTAATCATTTTCATGTGTTTAGTAGGTTTATTCAGCACTGTTTTCATGGGCTCTGCTCAGGCCCCATAGGACTGAAGTTTAAAGGGATTTCCTGCTGCAAGGCTGTGGCTTACTCAGGATGTGATTAGGAATCCTGGGATCAAGGGGTAACAGAAGAATTTAATGGGACGATATCAGCATGGAGAAGAAACAGGATGGTTTAGCCTTTGAGTAATCAACAATTTACTTTTGAATTACTGACAGTGACGTTTCTTGACCTGATAGTTACTCTTTGAAAATATCTGTCTATATAGCTGAACATAAATAAGTGCTATTTGCTCAGCTATCCTGTAGGTCTAGCTTTTTTCAGTGCAAAATAATAGTGGAAGTTGCTCCTTCTTGATATCCAGACATAAACATTTAACATGAAAAGCAAAAAATAAAATAGGGAAGCTAAACTACCAAGACTCCACACAAGGTATACAAATAGTGTTGATGACTAGCAATGAGATTGACCCTGTCTTCTGCTCCTGTGCTGTGCTACCACAAAGAATAACTGATGCAGGTACATGAAACAAATGCTGTTCAGTTGGTTTTAATGCCAGAAAAATGCTTTTAAATCAATAGTCCCCCATATATTCATGTCATCTATATTCTTTACTCTTAATCATATCATATCATAGACTGAAAATATATTTTAGTTTATTGACAGTTTTAATATTTGCATGTGTTTGAATTTATACTCAGTATAATCTCAAGGGGATTTGAGACTGCTTATAATAACATCCTAGATAAAATGATTAATTCAGATAAGGAGAGTTTCAGTATACTAACACTAGGAGTCTGTTGGATTTCTGTGACTGTTTCAAATTTTAAAGTCTGTGTTCTTTGTTATCACAAAGAAGAAGTTACACAAGTTCCTCCAGAAAACCCTGTTGTCCTGGCATTAATTTTTAAAATAATTCTTAGATGAGGTTTTTACTAGGAAAAATCAGCGATGTAAGGAATAGAGCTTTAAATAGCATTTTCTTTTCAGTACAAGGGATCAAACTCTAGGACCTCACACATGTGAGGAAAACAACCTACCACTGAGCTACAATTCCAAGCCCTTTGTAGCATTTGTATAGCAAAGGAATAGACTGGTTCCTTATGAATGCTTCCCACAATGATTTTATATTTTTAAAAAGTAAATAAGCATAACTGTAAAACTCAATAAAGGTGATTCTAGATTATCAGATTTTCTGGAGAATAGTAATTTTGATAAATTATACTTCATATATTATGTCCATGTCCAAATATGTTACAACAAATCCCACATTATGTTTAACTATAATGCACCAATAAAAGTATGAGAAACATTTTTTAAAAAAGAAAAATTATACTTCAAAACTACATACCATAAAAATTGGCTTTAAGTTCTAGTAAATGTCTCATGCCTTCTGGTTACAAAAGCAATGGTGGCTATATATCTTTCTTCCCTGGGATTGTCAAATTTGTTAAGCTCATTACAAAATGTGGATATGCAAGAGTACCTTGAGCATTAGTTGATAATGTGCACATCTTGCTCCTGAGTCTGGATGCCAAGAGTGAATGTGTCCCAGGTTACTATATTGCCACGCTGAGAGGTCCTTGACAGCAACCAGAACACTTTCAAAATGTGAGTCAGATCATACTGTGCCCTGGCTTTCCAATGTTACTGGAACAATTTCCTTTCCTTAATTCAAAAGTCCTGTGTCAGCAGTCACTGAAACTTGTTTGTAGCTCTGATTTTTCATTCCCATACAGTCACATTTCAAGTACTCAGTAGTCACCAGTGTCTTGACTTCAGTGTTGGGCAGTGCAGCTCAGTAGTACTATTTAGGAGTAGGATTGCTGGGTCAGTGGTGCATGTGTATCTTCAAAAGATGATGCCAAATATTATTCACAGCAGTTGGGCCAATTTACACTCTAACCAGCAATTTATGAAATTACCCGTTGAATTCTAATTTCAGAATTTCTATTTTAAAATTGTTTACCTGTTTATTATAATAATACAGATAAACAGCCAGATGAAAAGGTGCACAGGGCAAGTTCCAGAAGGGTCCACTGCACAGGAGCTTCTCGCCCTAAGCAGTTGGGTTGGGTCACTCTTGGGCATGTGGATCTGTTCACCAATTTGCAAGCTCTTCAACATTCCTATTTTTAATCTCTTCAGGTACTTTTTAAAGTCAAGCTTGTTATATTTGTTGGTCTCTTGGTACTTCTTATTTGTGATTTCAGTTTTTTATACCTAAAATTTTGTACAACTTTATACTCTGTATCTGATGGTCCCAGTAGCTAAAATCATTAGGACTCTTAATCTGTTTTTTTGTGTGTGTGTTTCTGCTCTTGCTGTGGTTGCTTGTTTCTTTATGTCTTTTGTGACTTTTAAATTATGTATTTCATTTTAAATGATTTATTGATTTATTTATAGTTGTAAATATTGTACATTTTATATGACATTGATCTGCCACCAAGTGTCCTATTAATTACTGTGCTCTTATGGATTCTTGGAGCTTATGGGATGATAAAATTATGCCTATGGGATTAGAGTTGGCAACTACCAACAGCACAATTATTTTTTGTGTTTTATTTCTCCAAATTTCCTATCATGAAGATGTAGTACTTTCAAAACCATGTAATAAAATTAAGATAACCATGGAATCAGAATATTTACTAAACACAATGTCAGTTAATAAAATTTTATGTGCACTTTGAAAAAAGTCTTTAGGTTCCTTCCTAAGGGCCTGATTATTGAACATTAAGGTGTCTTCTCTGTGCTTTTCTGTTGCTGGCCCAGCATAATTCCATCTCTGCAGGGGCTGAGAAGGCAATGCTCTTCCCTATGGGCAATTTTTAATATATTGCGTCTGACAGAAGCCAGGGATTTCTACCCATCCAGAACTATCTACTTTCTATCCAGAATCCCTGGCTTCCTGCTCGAATCCTTTCCCCATTAGATATAGCCATATCTTTTTTATTAAAAAGAGTATTGGAGGAATGATTTTGGGTTATGCCTAAGGAAAGAAGCCCAAAATGTAGAGAAAATATCTGTATAGAGAGGAGAGGATCAAAAAACTAACTGGGAAATCATTACAAGAGTTAGAAACAGGTCTTTAAGCCTGTTGTTAGTCACCTAGATGATTTTCCACCATGGACACTTTCTCCAGCCTCTTAATTAGCCCAGGACAAGAAGGCTAAACTTTCCAGGTACTGTTTCTGCTCAAGAGCTCTGCATGAGCACCGGTCTAGAGTTTAAGGTCTATGCTTGAACACACTCCCAGGACTAAAGAAGTTGCTCCTCCAGGTTTTGGCATGCTGAGCAAAATGGTGATGGTCAAAGTCATGCAGTTTGGATATATATGTATGTATGTATGTAGAAGGTAGAACTATATCAAACAGGTAGCAAAATTGGGATTTAAATATCTAAGCACTAGTGTTTGTTAATATTTCACCATTGGGAGCAGAGATATGAATTTTCTTAGCTATTATTTTTTTTTCTTGTAAGTTAAGATTTTTCCTTCGCAAATGGCTCTTGCCTCTTGGCCTCATTTAAAGGAAGACAATTTGGTAATAAGCGACTTCAAAGGGTGATTTCTGCCGCCCATACTGGTCACTGAGGGCCGCTAACCTACTTCTCAAAGCCTGACATTCAGCCTAGGGTTTTTTTTTTTTTTTTAAGCAACTTCAGTGCACGGCCAACCACAGCGCAGGGCCGTGGCTGCCTGGACAGACTGCCCAGAGCTCGGGGACCCCTCCTGCATCGACCGGGCTTGGAGCCACTTCCCCAGGCGGCGGGGCACTACCGCGCAGGCACCGACAGTGCACCTGCTGCCCTGTGGCGGCCCTGCTGATCGCCCAGCTGCAACGCCTTCGGGTGTTCTGTAGCTATCTCGCTCTATCCCTACAACCTCCCCACCCACCGAAGGTGAGCCCTGCAGCAGTCTCCTCCCGCCTGGCATTCTTCTCTGGAGCAGTTTCCTGAGCCGTGTTTATTGCCTCCCCACCCACCTATCTCTACGTGATGGATTTGTTAGGGAGACGCAGGCGGATGGGATGTGACCATCAACTTTTAAACAGTGGGGAAGGGGTCAGAATCTTGGCTCTTCCCCTTCACAGATGTGTGATCTTGGCCAGGTTAGATGTTCTAAGCCACCTTGAATATGGGCACATTCAGAATGTTAATTTAGTAGCCTGGAATCAGTCCTGTCCTGTTTCCACCACTGTAAGTCACAAAAGGCTTTCCTCCCCTAGATGGCAATTCAGCTAGCAATTTTAGGGATCTCCCTAAAAAATTCATGCCATCCACAGCCGCCAAATCTTTATTTCTTAAAAATAAGCTTAATCTTCTCTAATTATTAAACCCTATAACTGACCCTAAGTTGTGTTCACTTTATGTTCCTTGCTAGTTGTACCTATTAAATATACACCCACATCTTATGACCTACATGCCTTAACAAGTATGGCCCTTTCTCCCAGTTTCCCTTTTCCAAATTTGTCAAAATCCTACCCAATGTGCATGGCAAACTTAAATTTGTCCTGCTTCAGGAAGCCACCTTTGCCGTTCCCAGTTCCCAGTGTCCTCTTTGTTGTCGTGGCGCCTGCCACATTTTCTTGCATTGCAATCATGTACCTGTTGTTCCTTCCACTTTTTTCCAGTTGCACATTTTAAGTTCCTTGGATTATCAGAAGTGCTCCAAAATATGAATAAAAAAGAAGGGAGGTGGGTTTAAAAGCCTCTGGTTTACATTTTGATTGCAACTAAACTTTGAGAGTGCAGTTTTGAAATGGATAGCTAAAAACTGTAAGTGGAAAGGGGACATGAGCTCATTTCTCAATCCCCTACTCAGTGCCTGTGGGATAGGTGCTTTCAAATGTGTTTTTTTGTGAGATATCAGCTCATTTACGGATGAGGAAACTGAGGATAAATAGAATGACTTTCCCTTCAGGCAGCACTACTTACTGAAATAAGTAGAGGACTTAGTACTATGACAGATCCTTTTCAGGAATCAAAAGATAGTGCCCACAAGTGCCCTTTCTGAAGTATAACATAACAAATGAAAGATATTAATTATAGGGAAGATGTCATAGGAAGTCTAGTAAGTAGATGTTTCTATCATTCAAATACAATACCTAGAATAAAACATCCAGGACTAGAGATCATCATTAAAATTTTGATGTTTTATGATAATGTTCTTTTTAAATAATTGCAGGTAGCTGAGTTCATCAAATAACATTTATATAATTCAATATTCACATAGCTCCTGGATGTTTTTTATAGCATAGGACAAAAATAAGACATGGCCCCTGCTCAAAAGATTTATAATCTGAAAAGTAATAAAATACAGAGGATGCACCCATAGAAGCAGAAAACTTTTAATATTTTTGTTTTGTTTTGGGTAACAGTTTTCCAGGTCTTTGGTGATAATCAATGAAATCCCTTCAATAGGTTTTGAAATGGGATATTAAAAGAAAAGTACTGGGCTGGAGCAGTGGCTCGGCCGTTGAGGCACTTGCCTGTCATGCGTGAGTATGCGAGTTCAAACTCCAGCACCACGTACACAATGAAGTCTCAGAGCAACGAAAGCCATGTGAAAAAACTAAATAAAAATTGATTCTGTCTTCTCCCTCACTGTCCCCTCTTTCTTTAAAAAAAAAAAAAAAAAAAAAAAAAAAAAAAAGAAAAGAAAAGTACTCATTTGTGAGTACTGCGAGAAAAGACTGATTTAATTTCTGGGATATAATGATTCTTAACTGATGGCAAGAGGATACTTCTCTGAGTATCTGAATATTTTTGGAGTAGAACAAGAAGACTGTGGAGTTTTAAAACAAGATGATACTTTCAGCCCTTGCTTTGATATAGTTTCCTTTATTTTAAAAATTCAGTTAACATCAAAGGAGTGTAGGTCTTTATTTTCTGTAGGGAAGATGCATTAGAAAGGGAGATGAGAGGTGCCAAGATGAAGATCAAGAAATATCAATAGAGCAGTGTTAACTGTTGTTTTTTTCTGGCAGTGCAGTGCCAGAAAAAGAGAAAATAGAAATAAGGGGGAAGAGTCAAAGGTCAGAGCACAAGTGATGGAAGAATTAACAGGATGACAAAAGGTTAATTAAGAAGATCAGATGAAATCAGAAACAATGATATCGCAGCCTTTGAAGGTAAATGGATGGCTGTGGAAGAAATTATGCTGAGTGAAATCAGCATAACCCAGAGAACCAAGGGTCGAATGTCCTCACTCATCTGTGGATGCTGGAACTAGACCCTGGCCAATGAGAAAGGAGGTCTAGTATCATGTTTTAAATCTGGATAAGGTGTAATGTTATACAACCTAATACATTTTTAGAGATGTTTTGGGAAGGGGAGGGGAGGGATAAGGGTATAAAGGTAATTGAGGGGGGGCACTCGGGGGTAAATCTAATCTTCAGAATCCATATATATTATATTATTTTGTTAAAAGATTGAGTGATTGTTCAACAAATCTCTGAATTAAAAAATCAGATGAGGGGAAGGATTAATATGAGCTTTGTCCTAGGAAAAATTAAAAGATTGAAAGATGTTCTATAAAGTTCCTATTGAAGCAGAAGATAAATTTAAAATGATTCTGATTAAAAAGGATACATATACCATAAAATATTTATTTAATAAAAATAATTTTATAATTATACAGAATTGAATAAAAAGTACAACAACAAATTATTTTCACTTCTTTGCAAAACTGTATATAGCACAACTAACACATTGGGTTTAGCATTCTACAAGTATGGCCACACTAAGATGTGAACACATTTTTGTCTTAAATAGGTAAAGGCTCAGGCTAGGTGCTACAAACTGAGTTAAAATTCCAGGGAAATATTGCTTTGGTAACATGAACAAACTGATTGTATCCCAGTTCATTTTTTTAAAAAAAAGATTAAATAAAATTCCTCAAACACTACCTTTCTACTTGTTTCTGGGTAAACAATTCCCTATAAAGCAAAAAGGGATCAAAACAAAAAACAAAACAAAATTGGAGGTTACCACTTTTATGACATCACTTCCCCTTCCCTTCCGTAGCTCATGTTCTTTTCCTTTCCCTTAATTGTTAAGGAAGGTGAATGGAAATGATCTATTTTATCCTCATCCAATTGCTTTTGGGATTCCTGCTTAAATTAACAGACTATCGATTTTGCAATCTTGATAATATTATTAATGCTGTTTAGTTGAGTTTTCTGAAAAAGTTAACACCCCTGTTAAAAGCACCTACCTAGATTCTTTTTCACAATAAGGCAACAAAGTTAGTTTTAAAATAGTTTTCATATCTCACAAATATTAGCAGCCCTTGGCAGACTGACTTCAGAGTTAAATGCATACAGAACAACATTTTGTTTTTTTTCAAGTAACTTGGAATCACTAGCAACTTTTTTTTTTTCAGGGCTGAGGACCAAACTTAGGACCTTGCACTTGCTAGGCAAGCACCCTGCCACTGAGCTATATCCCCAACCCCACAACTTTTAATTTAAGCAAATATTCAAGATGATCTACCTTTAGAAACAAAGGCAGATGAAGGTACAAAATGCAGGAATCAAATCTAACCTAGTTCCTGCCCACTGAAATAATAAGAGGCTCAGATTATGAAAAAGGCTTTGGAGTAATCCATCTCTGATATCTTTATCTTGGAGAATAAAATAAAAATAATATAAAAGCTATAAATGGGAATGAAGTTATTTTAAAGAGAAAGACTTGTTCATTTTATTTTGGAAATAAAAGGGAATGAAAATACAAAATGAACTAGTTTTATCTTTAGCCCACATAACTTTTTCATTATGGAATTAGTAGTCCTTCATACTTAATTACTAAAGACAAGCAAACCTACCTTAAGTTTTCTGCTTAGGTCTCAGATTATTAGCAGGCTTTAAAACTTGCCTTCTTTTCTGACTAAATGAGCTTCTCTGGGAAGCATATGAATAATGCAAAAATGTACTTCTAAAGAAAGTATTCACAAATACATAGTGGTCAAGATGGAAACCAAGAACATTCATACAACAATTTTTAAAAATAACTTAAAATTAGAAATAACATATTCCTTTATAGGACACAGCATCAAAACAGAGCAAATATTGCCAGTGACAAGAAGAACTTTCATCTGTAGAAACACAAATGCACATTGAGTAACACAGATCAGAATGAAGATGAACAGAGACAGGTGCAGATAGGACATATTTCTGTCAAGGCTTGTAACATCTTGCAGCTTCTGTGAAGCCCTAGTCCCACCAGGCAAGTGTCTGGCTAGTGGATACAGAGACGCATGTGACCTATGCAACACCAAACTCACCTGCTAATCAAGTATGCAACACATGTGCTGCTTGACTGCCTTTGATTACCTGGTATTCAAAATCAAATTCACTTTTGAATCAAAGTTATCCTTAAATTCACTTTCATAAATAATCCATGGAATAAATTTTACTGCTGGCAACTCTCAACAGGATCATGATACTTGAAGAATACAAGGTGTTAGTTGAGTCACTGCTTCGAAGCCATGAAATGCACATTCATAAATATTTGCCCAAACCTTAAAAAATTAAATATATCCAGGAAGTTGCTGTGTAGTGTTCTTGCGATGAGCAGCAGCCCTTCAGCAGTGTATTAAGAAGTAGTTACTGGAGAACTTGATTCTTGATCTTCCTGCTTTCTATATTTCTTGATAACACTGACTATACCATTAACTAGGAAAACCACAGCAATGAACGCAAAATAACTGGCGTAGATCAGGAACTAAAAGGGAAAAAAACGCAATTCCAGAATTGTCAGAGCAGTTTCATTACACATATGTGAACATACTACACAAAATTAAACGTATATTCAGAGTTTCTAAATACAAGTTCAAAAACTGCATGCTTGCACTATGTGCTAGGCACTGATGACAAAGCAGATGCCCAGCACAGTGGTGCTGAATCCTGACTTTGTTCCTTACTAGCTCTGTGACGTTGATTGCGATACTTAATCTCTGGGCCTGAATTACTTCACTTACAAGATGGAGTTCATAACAATTCCACTTCACAGGTCCTCCAGGAGGAGCCAACGAAAAGTAAAGTACCATGTCACTACTGTTAATACTGTTTTGGCACAGCATGGTATCACACTCCTATAATCTCAGCTACTCAGGAGGCTGAGGTAGGAGGATTGAATAGTTCCAGGACACCCTGGACAATTTCACGAGACCCTGCCTCAAAAAAAAAAAAAAAAGTTGGGGGGGGCGGAGTGATTGGGGATACGGCTCAGTGGTGGAGCATTTTCCTAGCATATGTACTATAGACACACATACAAAATGAATAATATTGTTTTTATTGTTGTTGCTGTTCTTACTGTAATTGAGTTGTGGTCTGTGTTACGTTTTGTATCTGAATGTTCCCCAAAGCTCATGTGTTAAAGACTTGGTTCCCAGTAATAACAGTGTTTGGAAGTGGGGCTTCTGGGAAATGACTGGAGCATGAAGGCTCTGACCTCATCAGTGGATTAATTCATCAGTGGATTCATGATTTGATGCATTTTGGGGAGCTGATGGAAACTAAGGAGGTAGGATTTGTTTGAAAGGAGTGGGTCATAGGAGGTAGTGTGCCTTTGGGGAGTATGTCTTTTCCCTGGCCCCTTCCTCTCTGGCTTGCACTCTCTGCTTCCTGGCTGCCATGAGGTGAACAGCTTCCTCTGCCACACCCTCCACCATGTTTCTGTTTCACCTCAGGCCTAAAAGCAAAGCCAAAATAAATCTTTTCCAATTAGGTTTATTCCGTCAGGTATTTTGTCACAGTAATGAAAAGCTGATGAACACAGTCTGTATCCTCAAAGTGATAGCTGGGTACAGCTATCAGGCCAAGTTCTGAAGATCAAGAACTTTTATTCTTTTCCAGAAGAGGGCAATAGAAGGACACCTGTGTTCAGATATAGGATGACTTTTTATAAGACTCTTCCCTAAGACAATTTCTAATGTGATTATATGGTTTAATCAACATTTTCACCACTTAATTCTTAAAATAACTTACTAAACACTTTTAAACTGGTTCAAAGGTACAATAAGAGTATGGCCTTAACACTGAGTGAAGTTCTTTTAAACTTGGATACATTTCTAATAGGAAGTTTGTTAATCATGGGAGTTTCAGCAGAGCCCACCAAATTCTATTATTCCACATGTTTAAATCCACTATTTCTACAAGGATGTGCTATCAAATTTTCATTTCAAATGTCAGCCACATTTCCTTCAACTGTAATAGGCTGGGACTCTTATCAAATAGGATGACAGGTACTTAATTTCTCTCCTATTCTCTACCCCAAAGTAGGTTTTAAGGTTAAATACTGGTTCAAATTCTAGCTCTGCCATTCACTGACTGTGTAATCTTAAATCACTTGACATCTCCCAGACTCATTTCTTGATATCTATTCTTGACAATCACCTTGCAAATTCTATATAAAGCATCTAGTACACAGAAAGCACTCAATGAACATTATTATTATAATTTTCCTTTAGATCTCTTTACTAAAAGCAAGTCAATCATTGCTAACATTTTGGATCTTTGTGTGCTAAGAAAATTAATATGTAAATATGAAATTTTAGGTAGTATGTACGGAGGGAATAATTTGAGACGAAATCATTTGGGCCGGGCTGGGTTGATGGTAGGTACTTCTTGATTCAGTTGCCTACTTATAGCAAAGCACAGAGCAAATGCTACCTATGAACTCAAAATACATGAAGACATACATAACTATCTAATTTCTGAATGAATAAAGGCATTCACATTGTTTTTGGGTGTTTTGTCAATAGGTCAGCTTAAGAATCATAATGCTGTTTGTCCATAGCAAGTCATTCCATTGGTATTTGAGTGAGAGGTGCTGCAGGTAACAAGGCAGGAAACAGGGCTGAGCAATGAGGAGGTATAGCACCTCAACCATAAAATACAGTGCTCCAGGTGTCAATTAAGAAGGGGCGGGAGCTATAGTGGTGTGGTAGAGCACTTGAGTAGAGTATTTGAGGCCCTGGGTTCGATCTCCAGCACCACAGAAAGAATGAGAAAGCAGAAGGGCTAAGTCTGGAAGGAATAAATTGTCCCTCTAGGCCAGTTTACTCAGGAATGCTCTAGGACCTCACCTGAAAGATGTTGATCTCAACATTTTCCACATAGACCTAAGGACAAGGTGACCAGAAGAATGAGGGAACACTTTTCCTTTCCCTCTATGTCTGCTTATGTTATCTGAATTTGTTTTCATTAAGCATGCTCATGTCAGACCGTCTTCAGTGCCAAAGGAGAGATCTTACCTGAGTGGTAATTTCTAAGCCAAGGCCACTGGCATCTACCACAATTAGAGTGAGCAGAGTCTGCAGTGCCAGGGCAATGAAGGTATTTACACCAAACACCAGAGCATAGCGTTCCATGCTGAGGTTTGCAGCAATCTGAAAACTTTGAAAAAGTAGAAAGAGAATGAACAGAACTGCTTCCCGAATAGTTATATCTTTAACTATGAGGAGTAGCCCCTCTTTCCCTATCAATTCTCTTCCCAATCAAATAGAAAAATTTTGTTGACAAATAATGTAAGTCCCATGCAAAGATCTAAAACAGTAGGAACATATAAACAAGGGAATAAACACATTTTGCCTACATGCATCCTGAAGAGAAAAACTGATATTGCACTATCATTTGATGCCTCCTCTCATTTGCCTCTTTTAACTAGAAATTTTAATTTCTTGGTTTGTAATGCAATCAAAAAGTTAATCCAGTCACATCTTTTTCTAAAGATTCTTTGAGTCAAAATACATACGTTGCTATTGTGATGAGTAACATGTAGATGATTCTGAAGACAACATAAGATGCATAGCACACCAAAATGTTACCCACAGTGTCCATGATATACACTGCAGCAGCAATCAGGAGAGAACACAGAAACAGTGTCATTTCTCCCCATGTTGACCAGGATATTTTTATATAACCAACTGCAAACACAGCAATAGCACCTACAAAACAGAAAGAAAATCATCACTTTACTAAACAAATACCTTTCAATAAATTAATTCAGCTTAAATGATCAAATTTTACAACAAATAAGCTAGGTCAAGATTATGGAAGGCCTTGAAACTCGAGGAATTCTGGACTTGATGGAATAAACAACCTGGAGTCACTGAGAAAAGTTGGCACTGAGATGGAAAAGGACACAGGCCAAGGAAACTGCTGAGGAAAAGACTGCTAAATCACAGAGAGAACCAGGGTTCCAGCAGGACAACATGGCAACATGAGCATCGTCTCATTCAAACCAAGGCACAAACTACCATATACGAACGGCTTTTCTACTCTTTAGGTAGAAGGATGATGTTGGGAGCTGAAGTATATGGAGTGCTTTCCCAGGCACAGTAAGTGTCTACAGATACTACATGGAGCCTTCCAGCTACCTTACAACAGGGCAAGAAGTAAGAAAGAGACAAGGGAGTCTGAAGTGAAGGACCTGGGCTCCAAAGCCACATGCCCAAGCTCAGATCTTGACATCACTATTTGCCCTCTGTGTGACCACAGGCAAATTACCAACCTATTGTCTGCAGTTTGCCTTGTAAAATAAATGCATCTGTCTGAGGAACTGTGTGAAACCGAGTTAACATGCAACGATTAGAATACTAGAAGAGCACCTAGCACATACCAACACTCAACAGACACTAGGTATTATCGACGAGTGCACTGCTCCTTAAAATGTCACATCATGTGAAAAAACACTCATAAACACAGATACAATGAGAAACTTGGATAAGCAAAGAAAAAAATTTTGAAAATTATTCTGTCAGGTTTCCCTGAAGCTTACAAAGAATTCAGTTTGTCAGTCAAGGTCTCACACCACTTGAGCACCTCTAAGTTCTCTTCCAAAATATAAAATCATAACTCAAAATGAGATTACTCCTTGGGGCGCCTTCAAATTTGGGAGGGGAGAATAAATTTGATCATGAGGGGCTTAACTAATGGGGGCTCTGCCCCCCTACCCCACTGCTCACCCAGTAAGGTTGAAGCGGCCTCCACACCACCATTGTAGATTGCAGCATGGCGGGAAGACACCACCTTCTCCCACAGGCCCTGCGTGTAGTTCACAACCTGAAAATAGCCGCAGGTGGAGAGGGCCCACCACACGGACCAGCAGAGCAGAGGGCGGGAGGAGTAGCAGATCAAGAAGTCATTCCACAGCACCTTCAGCACAAGGAGACGGCCTGGCCGGGGCTCCTACACACAAGAGAAACAGACGCTCTGATGGTGACGGTGCAGAATGCTAAATCATTTTGATTCAGCGGACTTTTCCTTTTTCCTTTTAAAAACAAACTGCTTATTTCATATAAATAAGGACCTAAGTGAACATACTTATTAGTAATTATGTTTATCCCTGGTTGGGGGGGATTTCTCTATTTATAACCTCACAAATGACTATCTACAGTAAAGGCCCAAAGCTGGTAACATTAATAACAATTACCATGCACTAAGTACCCATTATGTATACTCATTTGAACGCTTTATATTGCCTCTAATTAATACTCAAAATTATAGACACATGAATAGGGAAGCTAAGTCTCAGAGAATTAAATAACTTGCTCACGAAGTATTAGAACTGGAGTCTGTACTTACTCTCTTTTTCTTCAAAACCCACTACACCCTGCTACTAGAAATTATTAAATACCAAACTAGAAGCATTAGTTTTGCTGTTATCAATGTTTTACAGAACTAAAAATCTCAAATATTCATACACAAAAAGAATGCTTACTAATAGTAAAAGATGTCATCTACAAATGAAAGTGTGGTCAAATTAGGAGAATCAACCCTTAAGTATTAATGACATGACAGTCCCGATGTTAAAAAAAGTAGTTTTGTTTGAAGCCTTTGCATGTGTCTGCGAGAAAGAGAATTGGAAAATGAACTCAGGGCCTCACACGTACTAGGCAAGCACTCTAATACTGAGCTAAAACTCCTAAAACTCCAGCTGCTTAATTATTTTAATGAAGAACTCAATATACATCAGGTCCAGCTTACAAGTCAAGCACCTAAGTTTAGTTGTGACCGTGAAGGAAAATCACTAGCTTTCAGGGCTCATCTTCCTGCAATACTAGCGAGCTCCCGCAAGACCAAAAAGCAACAGGCTCTGAGAACTCACAAATAACTTGTGAACTGGGCTGTTACACTTTATTTTTTCTTTCTATAAAATCAAGACCAAGTTACCTACTCTTTAATAGTTATCACAACTATGATTTACATTTTAATCATAGGTTTTGACTAACTTGAAATGGTCCTACAATCTCCATTATCCATATTCTGACTTTATTTCAAACTTGCCGAGGAAAAGCATCAGTATTTTAGGGTCAGTCAGATGCCCAAGCAGTGCTGCCTGCCTGCTCCAGGATCAATAGCAGAGCCTAGCATATCATGGAACTGATCCGGATCCCAATTTTCATCACACTGCAGCCAACCAGATGGTCCTGACAATGGTGTCATCCTAGTGAAAGATTTTATGGATCGAAGTATAGAGAGAAGTGGATCTCATGTATGCTCTTAAATCATGTTTAGGAGTACATCTGCAATTTTGCATCAAATGCCAATCTCTGATTCCAATTCTTATCTCTACAGTGAGAGGACTGATAAGACTTGGTCCCTTTTAATTTTAAGATGCTCCAGTTGTTCTATGATCTGGTTAGAATCAACTCTAACCATATTTTACAAGTCTTCAACATATACAAGCTGACAAATTTCAAGTTGGTCTAGGACAATTTTTTAAACTGTAGGTCACAACTCACTAGTGGGCAAAAAACTGATTTAGTGGACAGTGACATGAATCTTAAAAAATAAATAGAATGGCATGTATCAGGATAAATTATACTTTTGTAAAGCTTTCTTTTCCTCTGTTATATGTAAAATATATACCTGGTGGCTATGTAGAATGTCCTTCCTGTGTTTATTTACATTCAACAACTTTGCTTAATAATAACCTTTAGAATTGTGGTTAATGTTAATATTTAAAATATATATTTATATGTAGCATGCAAGAAACACCGGGTTTGAGCCTAAGGACTAGAAAAATTAAAAACAAAAAAATTAAAATATATTTTACATGTATTATCTGTCTCTCTGTGTGTGTGTGTGTGTGTGTGTGTGTGTGTGTGTGTATGTGTGTATAATTCAGGCAAATCTATTTTAATTTGGAACAGACAAAAAGAGTTTTTATTTTGTTGTCTACTACATGAGACCTATTAAATGATTACACTTCCCTCCCCAACAACCCCTTTTTGACTATCTATTGTCAGCTAACAAATTCTGATGGATTTGGCACTTCATTGATAATCAATTCCTGGTCATTTTGGCTAAATCTGGCTGCAGGGTCTCTGGTAAGCAAGAGTGAGTTTCATGGTAGTTATAAACCAGACTCTCGAGGATGACTCAGGTTCTTGGAGACAATAACCTAAACTCCAGCTAGTAACCTGAGATGAAGAATAGGGGCAAGCAAAAGAGAATTTTCAATAAGGACATCAGAGACCACCTTTGAAACCACTGTGTTAACTCCAGGTATAAGGGAGACTGTCTTCATGGTGGTCTTTATTCTCTTGCAGTCTTCACAATTTATGGAGCTCAGTATTAAGTCTGCCAGAGCCCACATGCAAAGCTGGAATGTTAATAAGCTTATTTCCAAATATGTCCCAAGAAAACGAAAACTAATTCAGTGGGTTGTAATGAACGTTCCCCCTCACAGTTTATAATCTGATAAAAGGGAAAATGGGTGGGTGAATGGGGACATAGTTCATTTTCCTGGCAAGACAAAATGAGTGGATGAATTACTTTAAATGTCATACCTCTCTCCTCGAAGAGAAAGATTTATAATCACACTTTAAGCATTGATTCCATTATCTTAAGTTTTCTCTTGTGATTTTCTTCCCTGTATTATTCATTATTATCCCACTTTGGCAAAGTGTCATTTGGAAAATAACATAAAAAAGGAAAACAACTTTCTATCTTTAAAGACTTTGGGTTTCAATTAGAAACTACAAGTAGATATAAAACATTTATCAGAATCATTTCATCTGTTTAGTCAGCAAAACTTTTGAATGCTTTCTTTATATTATATCAAGCACTGGGGACAGAAAGATGAAGGAGACATAGCCCTGAAATCCATGACACCTCTAATATGAATACTACAATGTGCCAGTTTGACTTTGGACGTCAAGCACTCCAGGGGAAATGTCATTCTTACTATAAATCAATTATATCTTGAATTAATGAAAGAATGAACCAATAAACCCACTCATAATAAAACCTAAATCCAAATGAATGCAAGATCTAGCAAGAGGGAGTTTCCTGTCTTTCTGATTACTATTAGTCCCCAAAACAGCAAGTACAATAAATTTAAGGCTGAGCTTACCAGTTCCTCCATAGGAGGCTCCTCCAAATTTAGAGGGATTTTGGACTCAATGTCCTCCCATCCAGGAAGGTGGTTAGAAGCTGGGGCATCACCATTTTGTACTTTGATACCATTTGCTCCCTGGCAAGCAGAAGGAACATGGTGGAAGAAGAGGCTCTTCTGTGGCATAGGCAGAAACCAGGCCACAGCAAAAGCCACGGAAACACAAGTAAGAGATATGACATTCAGGCTGAACAGGGACCAGCCTGCCACTGAGACAAGGATCTGCCCTAGGACAGAGCCCACTGTGAAGCCCACCAAGGTGGCACTTCGGCAGTAACTTGTGACTTTCTGGTACATGCCTAGGTCCACTACACTGTAGATATAAGAGTAATAGGCAATTTCTGTGGCTGTGGCAATGCCATAGAAGAATTCCAAGAACTGAATGGCTAGCAGTCCCTGGGCGTAGAGCAGCATGAACCACGTAACAATAAGGCTGAGTCCCTGTAGCAGAACAACAGGTTTATAACGGAGGTAGTCTGTGGCAAGGAACACAGGAAACAGCAGCACCAGGTAAGAGTAAGTCCAAACTGGATAAATTTCATTGAAGACCTGGTAAAGAAAATAAAAACCTGTTAGTGATGAAAAGACCCAAATACTCAAAAAGAATTTGTTCTTATAAAACAATCTAACAATGCTTCAAATACCTCAGTCTTACCAACCAAAGAAATCTTGGCAATAGCAATTGAGACACCTCCTTGGATATCCTTCCCCATCTCCACCCTGTTATCTTTTTCCTAATAAAATCTTTCCCATTCATCAAGGCTCTCTAGACTTCCTTATCTAGGATGACTGCTGAAGTTGATGGTGTGTGTTCCACAATATTCAAAACTCTCCTGATACTATCTTGTGTGTGTCAAAGTCTGTCCTCAGTTAACTCACAACACTGGTCAGAACCACTGCTCCACATCTGTCAGAAACACCTGGCTTGCGATAAAACAAACAGGCAGTCAGAGGTGTGTGAGCAAGGCATGTTTTACTCCCATCAGAGGGTGGGCTTTCAATGGGGGGTTCTGAAGCACACAGATGTGCAACCCAATTCCTTGGGTATTTATCCCCAGTCTGATGTAATCCTGCCCTTCACTCCTACTGGAGGAGCTCAGGAGTACAATCTACATGATTGGCTGAGATTGGCTAGGGCAGGGTACAGGAAGTAGGTAGGCAGGGTATGGAAGGTCAAAGAAGGTAGGTGGGGTACAGGAATGGGTGGCGCTAATAGGTATAAGGAGACACTGTTGGGGAGTTTTAAACATGACTTCCTCCTAGCCTCATAGCTCCCTGACTTAGGATGGCTTCCTTTTATATGGGAACCTTAAGTCTGCATTCTGAAAATGGACCCTAAGACTTCCTATTTCTTACTCCTCCCAAGAAGCTTTAAAATTTTTGGATTTCAAGATTGTTTTGAAAAATTTCCCAAACCACTGCCTTGTAGGTTCTTTAAAGGTGGACCAAACACTTATTTGTACACCTAATAGCCAGCGTGTTTAAAAGATACCAGGCTCTGGGCTGGACATGGTTGCACACACCTGTAATCCCAGCAACTCTGAGGCTGAGGCAGGAGGATCAAAACTTAGAGGGCAACCTCAGCAAATTACTAAGGCCCTGTCTCAAAATAAAAATAAAAAGGATTGAAGATGTGGCTCAGTGCTAAAGTACCTCTGCACTCAATCAACATAAAATAAAAGAAATTATCTACTTGTTTAAAAAAAAAAACTACAAGGCTCCATATTTGTTTTGGAAGAGGTACAAGTATGGAGTTTTGATCCCACTGACTGATTACATCTCTCTTAATTTTAAAGTATCATTTCTTTTAAGGCAGAGGAATAGATAAAGAGAACAAATCAGTCTTAGAATCTTCACAGAACAATTCTCTCTGGATGGTAGGATTATAGATAAGTTTTATGTCCTTTTTCCTTACAATTTAGAAGAAGATTTTTCTTCTCTTTTCCAAATTTAAAAAATTTTTTGTTTGACTGATAATAACTGTACACACTTACAGGGTAGAGTGTTATATCAGTAAATATAGACATTGTGTAATGACCAATTTATTAATTCAGGATACTTAGGTTACCCATTGTCTCAAACATTTATCATTTTGTTTTGATGGTAACATTCAAAATCCTTTTTCTAGCTCGTGTGATTTACTCAATGTTAACTAGAATGACCTTTCTGTGTAATAGCACACCAGAACTTATTGCTATTTTCTTTTTAAATTCATATTTTTAAAAGAGAGTATAATCAAAAATAACTCTTAAAATAAATGCTAAACCAGAAAGCTCCAGCTGGAATTTCAGTTCCACTACTTGCTGTGTGACTAGATGTTCCCCTATTCATGATCACATAGGTCCTGATGAACTCACTGTAACTTGAAAATATAAGTCAAATACGCATTTAGCACACCTAGCCTACCAAGCAGCAGCACCTCCCAACGCAGAGCATTGCCCGTTTTCCCCGGCGACTGTGGGACTAGCTGGGAGCTGTGCTCACCATCCAGCATCAAGAAGATTAAGGCACCACATATTGTTCAGCCCAGGAAAAGATCAAACTGCATAATTTGGAGTATGATTTCTATTAAATGGGTATTGCTTTTATACTATCATAAAGTAAAAAAAAAAAAATCCTAAGTTCCACTGTATATCAGGAACTGTGTTTAGAATATGGAATAGAGATTGCTAGACCCTGGGAAGGACAAGAAAAAGGTGAATAAAGGGAAACTGGATAACAGGTACCAAATCACAGGACTAAGTTTTGGAGTTCCATGGCACAGCAGGATGATAACCTATGGTATATTTTATGAAGAAGTAGAAGCAAGCTGCTCAAAGGCGCCAAACATGAAGAAATGATAATTCAATTGGTGCATACCGTGTGCATGTGCTGGGATATCACACTGTACCTCATTAATATTTATAGTTACTACAGGTTAATAAAAAATTAAGTTGAAAATGTTTTTCATTTGTTCTCTTCAATACTGTCTTCTTTTGTTTTAGGACACTGGTTGACCTTGTCACTTCAAGTAATTGTTTGTGCTTAGACGTTATATAATTTTCAATAATGGTTATCCCAAAATGATTACCTGTCAAGTTCTTATTATAAAAGTCCTATTTTTTAATTATCAATTTAAAGTATTGAATACTCATAAGAAAGCTACAGGGGCTGGAGCAGTGGCTCAGAGGTTAGAGTGCTTGCCTGGCACGCACAAGGACCCAGGTTCAAATCCCAGTGCCACATACACAACTAAGTGTTTGAGAAACAAAGGCAGATGAAAAAAATAAATAAAATTGATTCTCTCTTTTTCTCTCTCTCATTTTCTCTCTCTCTTCTTTCACACACACACAAACACACACACACACACATGAAAACCACAATTTAGATAATGAACTTGAGGGAAAATAACACTGCCAGCCTGGCAAAGCCAACTAAAACATAAGGGGGAGGGCCAATGGGCTGTCTTTAACTTCCTGTAACTAACAGGCTTACATCCTCCTATTAGAGATGTCTGTCCATGGGGAATGTCCCTCTTGTGCTAATAGCATCCTAACAGGGAGTCTCCCTGATGTGCCATACACCAGGCTATGCACTTCACCCAAATGACCCCCAACAGATCCCAGCAACAGCACTAGGGGGAAATGCTTTCATCATCTCTATTTTGCAGACAAGGAAACTTGGCCTTAGAGAAAGGTTAGGCAAACTGTCTAAGGTCATCACCTTGAGGACCAGCAGAGGGAAGATCTAAATCAGACTCTAGGAACCAGATATTTATTACACCAGAAAACATTTATTAGATAAATAATCTGAATCTTGAAGGGAAACTTCCTACAAGCAAAACTGTACAAATTAAAAACCCTTAGTGTCTATGCCCTAACTTCTCACCTCAGGTAAAATCTGCCATGTGATCAAAGGGAATTGATTTTATTCTGTTCAAAGTGTCTTTCATAACTTTGGATCAGAGCCTGTTTGTGCTTTCTTCTAAGATACAAAAACTCAAGGGAAAACAAATTATTCACTTTTAAGGTCTAATTCAGATTTAGTTTTTATTTTAGAATCAGGTTTTAATTGAACTATTTAATAAACAAACACCTATCTGAACAACACTATTTTCAACCCATTAAGAGGTGATTTAAAAAAAAAAAAGTAAAATGCTCTCTCCAGGAGTTCTGAACCTAGTAAGGGATATTGCATACATACACGCGGTATTTAAAATGGAAATGGGAAACATGGGGTTACTTCTTTGAGGTGGACATTGAAGGATGAGAAAGAAACTGCAGAAATGTATCAACAGAAATGTATGGAGAGATTATTCCAAGCACAGGTTGCATTTTGGAGTACAGGCCAATTGTAAGATTAGTCAGTGTGAAAAGGGGGAGAAGAAAAGAAGGTGGTGGGAGACAATGCTATTAAGGAGGTAAAAACCAAATTGTTAGGCTCTGAACAATAGACAGCATATACAGAATGATTTTTAAAAATCTAAGAAAAACAGTGTCTTTCAAACCACATACCACAAAGAGGAAAAGATAACAAAGTTTTTAGGGAAAAAAGAAGAGCTTTATTTTATCTAAAGTTTGATTTTCAACTATAAGAATACAGTCAAATTTTAATCTGTTTAAAACTTATGAAGTGGTAACTGCTTTAAAATTACAGCTATTCCTAAAATAATAATAGTAATAAAAAGACCTGGAGAATGGAAAGATAGAGGAAATTCTATGTTTTGGACTTAAGTCATAGTAGCTCTATTTAAGATGATCCAATTGGATCCTTCCAATTGTATTTTCTGGGGAAATAAAAACTTCAACACATGTCACTGAATGTGACTTGGTGTTTTCTTTGCTTAAAAATCATCTGCTATTTTTTATTTAAATGTACACTGATGAAAGCAAGCACTCTTTGTTTCAGTTTAGTTATTCAAAAAATCTAGGGTTTTCCACAGGGTAAGCAAAGCCACAAGGCATATAGCCAACAGAAGCAGCTGCGAATCCAGGGTCCTCAGGAACAGAGGTTCTAGACCACTAGCTTTCTCTCCAAACCTTGCCTTCCTCTCCATCTAACATGCAATAACAGAAGCACACTTATGTTTCTACCACATGCTCAATTCATGTTTGCTGGGGCTGTCACTCCTGCTTTATTTCTATGCCCCTAAATATATTTCATTCGCCCTAGAAAGCTTTCTGATAAGACAGAGCACACAATCCTATCAGCACAGAACACAACAACTCTGCCAAGGCACGTCACAAAACAGATCAAGTTTCAAATATCAACACTGGGAGCATTCTCCCCTATGTGCTTCTGCGCCAGGCAAGGTGCACACACTGCAGATCACGTGGCGGTTCATATGAAACTTTAATTGTCAGCTGCTCACAACCAGGATCACTTTTGCCTCACAGGCCACTCCTCTGATCCAGTGGCTGTTTGGAGCCTCCGGAATCATACTTTCTCATATCAGTGAAGTAATTTTCTTCTTGTAAAATCTTTCTATTCATAAGAGATAGTCCTTTCCACTTTATCATTGATTTTAACCAGTATCAAAATTCAAATGTGTGACGAGTAACTTAACAGTTCCTTGTGTGGTAATCCACAAGACTGAGAAACAGATGATGTAGAATTGGGCAAAAGTCAGCTCTACACTTGCTAGGCTGAACCAAAGTCAGACACTCAAATGAATCCAAGATTTCAACACTGATTCAGTTTTCTCTCAAGTGCCCTTGAAAATGAAGGCACACTGCAATACCAAACTGGACTATGAGTAATTATATCCTGCCAGTCAGCAAATGGCTCTGGTAGTGCCACCTCTTGCTCTGACCTGTCATGCAGGTCAGAGTTGCTACTCAGTAAAAGAGGTGACCAACTACCAAATGCTCTAGGAAGACTAATGTTTAAAGGGGAGGAGTATTTTATAGCAACTGGAGCACAGAAGCAGGGTGGGAGGAAAGGGAGGCATTATCCGCTGTTCAGCAGATAAAGAGAAAAGCACACCAGACCTCAACTTTCACTTTTTGTAGCGTTCAAGGAAGAGGGTGTTGAAATCTGCTTTATTTTGATTCTGTGGATTCAACTTTTTCCGTTTATGTTTTAATGCAAAAATCAAGGCTGCGACTGAGATACACTTTAAGAGTTAAACACATCATTAAAGCACATCATGCACTTCTGAAATACTTATAAGTTCTTATATTGGGTAAATCAATCACCGAGAAGTTCTTGACCATGGACTTTGTGCTCTCAATTACCCGGAACAGAACAGCAGGTACTGAGCCTTCAAACATCTCACCTATAGTCAAGGAGCGAAGCTAATACTGAGAAGCAGTAATTCACAACGCGGGGGGGTAAAAACTATAATTAAATCCCAATTATGTGCTATCACATCTGCTTTTGTCCCAGCAGATGGAACTTCAGGAGAGGAGGGATATATTTGGCCACAACCTCACCTAGTTAAACATTACGAAGACTGCAGATGATGGATCAGTGTCCTGTACTGTCAGGACTTGAGCACATCCATCCTGTCAGAGGTAAACAGAGCGGATGGGAAGGCTGGGGTGCAGCAGGCGTTTCAGAAGGGCAGGGGTGGCCTACTCTCAGCCAGCGCGTGTTTACCAGGCCTCCACCCGGTCCGAAGCACTGGCTGTGCGCTCCCTCGATCAGAACACCGCCCCTTCCCCGAGAGGCTGCTGGACCAGGCCGGGCAGAGCGGGGCGAAGCCGCACAGCTGCACCGTCCGCCCGCGGACCCGGGCGCGCTAGAGCGGAGCGGGGAGGCCGGGGGGCGGGTCGTCTGCGCCGGGAAAGCCGGGAAAGCCGCTCCCGCCCGCCCGCCCGCCCGCGCGTACCTCGCGCTCCGTCAGGTTCTTGTCCGGCCCCAGCAGGTAGGGCGTCAGGAAGGGCTCGGACGGCCGCAGGCTGGCGAAGAAGCCGTAGGCGCAGAGCAGCGCGGTGGGCAGGAACCAGCACTCGCGGGGGACCCGCGCGGTGCGCAGGAGCATGGTGGCCGCCGCCGCCGCCGCCCGCCGGGACACCGGGCCGGGCACGTCCATCCGGGGCGCGGGGCGGGGTCCGGCCCGGCCCTTCCTTCTGCTCCGCCAACTGGAGGGAGGTGCGGGCGGCGGCACCTGCAGCCTCCAGAGACGCCTCTCCTCCGCCAGGCGCACGGCTCCCGGAACGCCACCGCCTCCCGCCGCAGGGCCGGGCCGCAGCTGCCTGTGCGGCAGACCGCCTCGCCTGCCCCGCCCCTGGTCCCGCCCCCTCACCACCGCCTCCAGGCAGGAGCCAATCGCGGCGACTGCCCGGCACCGGCTTCTTCCTGATTGGTCGGCGGCGGCGCCTCGCCTGACGCGGAGGTCGGGGGGCGGAGCGCGGGCCGGGTTGGACCGCGTCGCGTGTTTCTCGCTCGCGGGCGGGAGATTTCCGCTTCACCTCAGCCCGGCGCGCTCTGCCGGTCACCTTGCCTGCTTTTGCCCGTCGTCCTCCTGAGGCCCGCGCAGGTCGGGCAGAGTATGTCCGCCAGCGCCCGCGCTCAATTTTGCTCCTCCGCGGAGCCGGCGGGGGTCTGGGAGCGCGGGAGCGGAGAACGCGTGAGGAGAGTGAGGCGCTGGCCTCCGAAGGGAGGCCCCAGCGGAGGCACAGCGGAAGCGCCCGAGCTTCCCGGAGTCACTCTCGGTAGCAAGATGTAAAGAGAACCATTAACACCCACCTGCACAATAGTCTGTGAAAGGAAAATGGGAAATCTGAGTCATCGAAGCAATCACGAACGGTCGATTTCTTCTTTTAAAAACAAAAAGCAAAACAAAACAGAGTCTTGGCATAGTTTTCAAAGGCAAAGCGTGACAAGAATCTCCAGCGCTTGCTTTCCTCCCCCTCTGTGTGCTTTCTGTTTGACTCACCTGACTACCCTGGCCCCCTGCAGACAAAGCTGCACCATTCGGAGCAGTCTTTGTAGAGTCACAGATCGTGCCAGAAACCTAAGGAAACGTTTTTGAGCTCTTCTGTTTTGCTTTTGGGTGTGTTACGATTTGTCTAGCTGGATTTTGGCCCTGAGGCAGTGACACTTTTAGCAAGCATCAGCGACAAAAATAAATCTGCCAGGTGAAACACCATACTAGTAGAGTATGCACCAAAAGTAGGTGAGTTGATCAATCTGAAAAAGTACAATTCATGTAATTTATATCTCTCACTCAGTCTTTTCAAAGAATGGTCCAGCCAACCCTTAAGGTCCTGGGACCTTCTCAGAGGATGTACAAGGTCAAAATGTTTCATAATTATACTAAGGCTTTATTTCCTCCTACATTCAGAACCCACATCATGTGTAATGATATTGTCACTTTATGGGCAAAGAGAATGTGTACTTGTTTATACTTCTGTTTAAAAAATTTGCCAGGTTTAATTTATTAAATGATAAGTATAAATTGATAATGAGTCACCAAAACCAAAAGTCTTTGGGGTCCTCAATAACAAAGGTACTGAGACTAACAAGGTTAAGAAATAGCTCCTGCTGTACAATTATCCAGTCCCCCAAACTCCTACACGGTCTTGGCTTCTCTTCATAGACCGGAGAACGCTAGTGGTCCTGTGGGCAATTGCTTTGCTTTTAATAGAAATGAAGAAAGAAAAAGACCAGGAGAAGCCTCAGAAAGAGAAGCTTAGATTCAAATAGAGCAGATTTTTATTCTTTCCCTGAGGCTGGTGACCAGAACTATGTTAATCTGTAAATCACCAGTTTTGTAACTTTTCTTTGATGTAAATGTGATAGGTGCTTCAAATCCTCTTTGCAAGGAGGCTAAGTATAAACAGATTGCAATTGCTCTTGAATTGGGTGGAAAAAGTTTTCTTATTTTTTTCTGAGAAGTCATGATAGGCAGAATTCTAAAAATGACCCCAAATGACCTTTGGCTTTATATAATCTCTACCTGTTTGTGGGGTAGAACATGTGAATTTGAAGAAATGATATTCCTATGATTATGTAATATTTTGTAGCAAAAGTTAGATTATCCAGCTGAACCCAACTTAACAGATAAATCCTTTTAATGCAGAATTTTCAGAGAGATTTAAAAGATGGTAAGAATTTGATGTGCTGCTGCTGGAGGGAACTATGTGCCAAAGAACATGGACAGTCTGTGGCAAGTGAGACTGGCTTCTGGCTGTCAGCTGACCTTGAAGCAGGGATCCCAGTCCTACAATCATAGGGAGCTGAATTCTGCTACAAACCTCAATGAGCTTAGAAGTGGCAGATTCTTACTCAGAGCCCCTGGAGAAGAGTTTGACCTGCTCAACATCTTAATTTTGGCCTGTGAAACACTAAGCAGAATACCCACTCAAGCCCACCTGGATGTCTGATCTACAGAATTGTGAGTTCAGTGATGTGATTTTTTTTAAGATGCTAAATTTTTGATAATTTGTTGTATAGTAGTAGGAAACTAACAGAAGTAAATAGAATATATTTTTAATTGAGGTAATATTCATATAACATGTAATTAGGCATTTCCACATTGAAGTGTGCAACAGTGCCATTAGTATGTCTACAATATTGTGGAGCCGTCATTTCTTTCTAGTTCCAAGACATTTACGACTATCCTTTCATAAAAGCTGAATAGGAAACCCATACAATTAATTGCTGTCCCTTTCATTCCAGGCCCTGGCAAACACTAATATATTTTTTGTCTTTATGAATTTACCTGTTCCGGAAATGTCATACAACATGTGACCCTTCTTGTCTGGCTTTTTTCACTTAGCATAATATTTTAAAGGTCCATCATTCAAACTGGAGTGTGTCAGCACTTCATTCCATATTATAGTGGAGTAAAATGTGTATATATTGCTTAGGTATTAATCTATTGATGGACATTTGGGTTGTTCTTGCTTTTTGGCTTTTATGTCTGATGCTGCTGTGAACATTTGTGTGCAAGTGTTTGAATGCCTGTTTTCAGATCTTTGTGGGTATGTATGTACCTAGGAGAAGGATTGCTGTAACATTGGCAGTTTGTTTGAGGAATTGCCAAACTGTTTTGCAGAGGCTGCACCATTTTACATTTCTACAACCAGTGTACAGGTTTCAATTTTCCCACATCCTTGTCTACATTTATTTTCCTTTTTTAGAAATAGCCATTGTAGTGGGTGTGAAATGGTATCTCATTATGGTTTTGATTTGCATTTCCCAGAGACTGATGGTGTTGAGTGTCATGTATTTGTTGGCTATTTATATATCTTTGGAAAAAATGCCTATTTAGGTTCTTTGCCTACTTTTTAATTGGATTATCTGTCATAGAGTTATAAGAGTTATTTATGTATTCTGGATACTATGTTCTCCTATGTGGTAGGGGTAAATAAACAATTGAGGTATTTTTCTTTTCTCGGATGTAGAGATGTGTGTTTTGAAAAAATTAGTATTACGTTATACAGTCATACACATTTCTGGTTTTGTTTTTCTCACTAAGGAATAATTTGTGGTGCACATTTGAGGAACAATGTATATCTCCAATTCTTTGTAATTCCTACATAAGATCCCTTTGTGTGGGTGTACCATAATTCACTTATTCTGTTTCTAGTTTTTGATCACTACCAACAATACTGCAGGTAACATCATTGTACAATACACTTATGTCTTTTAAATGTAATTTTAATGGCATTTATTCCCAGGACTTCAATTGCTGAGTTAGAGTGTATGTATTTTTCATTTTAATAGGTATTGTAACAAGCTATAACAACTTACATTTTTACTAGCAACAGATGAGAGTATTTGTTTTGCACTGCATCTTTGGTTACAAGTATAATCAATGATATGAGCAGAATTTTCTCCTGCTGGTAGCAGAAGTCAAAGGTATTTGAAGGAGGAGACGAATTTGATATACTGCTTCTACATTTTTGCTTGTTGAGTAGGTATAAATAAGTGATTCACAGTCTAATGATTTTTGCCCTTCAGGGACATTTGTCAGAGTCTGGAGATAGTTTTGATTGTCTTGATTGGGGGAGGGTGCTACCAACTTCTACTGGGCAAAGCCTGGGATTCTGCTACATGACCTGTAATACTCATGGTATTGCCCATCACAAAGAGTTACCGCTCATAAGATCAGTGAGGAAGATGAGAAGTGATGTAAAAAGTTGAGAAAGCCTGCTATAAAGATCCAAAAATATTTATGGATAATTTTGGGCATGTATCCATGTTTGTTAGCTACTTGGATTTACTCTTCTGTAAATGGCCTACTTGAACCCTTTGTCCATTTTTCTTTTGTTTTTCATCCTTATCTACTTATAAAAGTCCTTTATATTTTATAAATCCTTTATTGTTCTTCTTTGAAAGGTTTATTTTTCAAAAATTTGTTAAATTCTTAATGTTTAGCCAAATAGTAAATCTTAATGTAGATCATAAATCAAAGTCTGAATAAATGGTCAGACATATTATGTCCTTGGATGGGAAAATTGCATCCTAAAAGTGTTCTTTTCTTCAAAGTTAATCTATAACCTTAATACAATTCCAATTGAATCTAAACAATATTCAAGTAAGAATACAAAATCAGGGGCTGGAGTGGTGGTTCAGCAGTTATAGCACTTGCTTGGCATGTGCAAGGACACCCCTGCACCACATACACAACCAAGTGTTGGAAAAACAAAGGCCAGATGAAAAAATAAATAAAATTGATAAAAAATGTCTAACAATAGCCAATTATGTTGTGAAGAGGAAGATGAAATTGCTATTGACTCACTGGATTTCAGAACATAATTTAAAGGTCTTGAAATCAAATCAATTTGGCAAGTTCACTATAACAGACAAATACATAAGTGAAACAGATCAGGGAATCCATAAATAGGTCTTAACATATGTGAAAATTTAATCAATGACGCCTATTTTGTTCAATTAAGTGAAAATAGGATGAATAATTTAATAAATGGCACTGCAAAACTATTGGTTCCAGACTGTTTCTTTCATATGAATAATCTTATAACATATATGAAAACAATTTCCAGATGCATAAATGACTTAAATGTAATTAACGGTCTTCAGAATCTATGAGATTACTTTGTGAATCAAGGAAACACCTTAACCAAGAATGGAAATTCACTAAAATAAAATATAAAAAAATAAAGTGATAATATGATATTTATAAACTTGATCTTCCTGAGGATTGCTGGACTGATACCATAAACCTTGTTTTATTATCTCTTGTTTTTCTAGCATAGCCTCTGGCAAGTTGAAGGAACTTCATGAATCTTGGTGAATGAAGGTCTGCTGTAGATCATTGATTCTAATACCTTAAGTGGCCCATTGTAAAACCTCAGGGGCACCTTTATGAGACATCAGGGACCTACAAAGCATGGGAGAGTCAAACATTTGTATGGAGTAGTGGAGGCCAGAAAGGGGCACTGGCTCATACCCATTGTGTGGCATATAGAACTTTAGAGCAAAAGGAAGAACAGAGGTCACTTGTCCACTGAAGTTATGGAGAAGTTAAGGGACTGTGATAGGATAAAATTTGAAAAATGCTGTTGGCCCGGTTTGAACTTTGTTCTACAGCAGAGATGATGGAATTCAGTATAAATAATTATAAGCATAGAGTGCTCATTTTGGAAAGAATATTGAACTGAAGCCAAGAAATGTAAATCAATTTACCAGGATCACCTATAGAGTTAGTAGCAAGCTTGAATAGTTTGGTTGTGCAAACTCACTCTCAAATGCTCCTGTATACCAGCCATTGTGCTCTCTCCCAGTTAGCATTTCTTCCCTCTTGGTACAGCCTGCTATCCCTCTCCATGAGTTTTGCATCTGTGAATCCAACCAACTGTGGATTTTTAAATATGCAGGAAAAAATTATGTCTGTACTGAATCTGTACAGTCTTTTTTCCTGTCATTTCCCCCTAAACAGTATAATATAATAGCTTTTTTTTTGTTGTAGATGGACACAATACCTTTATTTTATTTTATTTTTATGCAGTGCTGATGATCGAACCCAGTGCCTCACATGTGCTACACATGCACTCTACTCCTAAGCTACAGCCCTAGTCCTTAGTATAACTGTTGACATAACATTACATTATTAGATAATGTAAATATTTTAGAGATGATTTAAAGCATATAAGAGGATTGCACAGGTTATATGTAATATTACACAATTTCACACAAGCAACTTGAGCATTCATAGATTTTGTTCTCAATCTGTGGTGGATCCTGGAACCAATCCCATACAGATACAGAGCAATTCTCCTGGAAAACAGTGTTGAAATGCCTTTCAAAAAGTAATCACTAGAACTTGTATTCTCACTACCATCCTCTAAGTGTGATAGCTAAAAAATAATACCTTTTCCTCAATTTATAAAAGGGAACACTGAGAGGCAACGAATCTTCTTTCAAGGTCACATTTATTTCCTCAACATGAGTTCACTGGGTGCCTGTTATCTAAGGCATTACATTCAGTGTCACAGGAAAACAAAGATAAAGACTGTCACCGTCTCCAGGGGCTCATGTGATAAATCAACAGTGAATCAGTTACCCAGCTCCCACTTCAAGCTGTGTGCCTGAAGTACCCCTAAACTCATGACCCATTTCACAAATGGAAGTTGTGTCCTGACAACCATAATAGTCTGAATGAGTGTGCTGTGTTACTCAGTGAAACACCAGCTCAGCTCACAAGCAACTCTCCTTGTTTCTTAAATACTTGACCCAGAACTTTGCATATAGTAGTCATTAAGGCTTTGCCCCAAAACTTAGCTGTGTCACAGAGCAGCCCATCTAAGGCTGCCTACTCATCAGCAGCTGGCCTGCGTGGGCTGGGGATGTGGTCCACATAGGTGAGGTGTTGCCACACCCACAGGCCCTGTGGGAAAGTGACCTGGAGCATGCTCAGTATACACTGTGTAGCCTCATTCCTCCCCACTGACTGCCTGTCTTCCATCACCCTTTGACAGCCAGATTGAAATGCTACCATCATTCACCCATCTCAAAAAATTCCATCCTGTGTGAAAACTTAGCACACCCAATGAGAGCCAACCTATTGTAACCATAATTCAGATATAATTAAACCACTACCTTCATCCTCTGCTTTACATTTATTTGATTGTTTCTTTTTGTGGTACTGGTTATTGGACCCAGGGCACTTTGCCTTTGAGATACCTTTCTAGCCCCTTCTACTCTTTTTTTGTACCAGGTATTGAATCCAGGGACATTTAACCACTGAGCCATATTCCCAACCCTTTTTATTTTATATTTTGAGACAGAGTCTAGCTAGGGCCTCACTAAATTGCTGAGGCTGAGCTTGGATTTATGATCCTCTTACCTCATACTTCTGAGCCCCTGGGATTACAGGTGTACAGCACCAAGCCTGGCTGATTATAATTTTCTTGCCTCTAGTATCTCCCTAGTTCAGGCCAATCTCTATATCACAGCTAGAATGATCTTACTCAAGCCTAATATTACCCTTTCCCTGATCTCCGATTACGAATTCTTGGTGCTACAGAAGAAAGGAGAAACCCCTTATTTCTGACTGTTGATAAATCCTACAATCTTTTTCTTCACTAACCTGTACTAATACAAGTTTTTATAAATGTCCTTTCCGGAGCCTTATGTCCTTCACCACTGTCACGGTAGTCTAAGCCATCATCATTTCCCCTTCAGACTACTGCATAATCTCCCTAACTCATTCTTGTGACCCGCATCTTCTCCCCTATAGTCTATCTGCACAGCAGCCAGAGTGATCTTCCTAAAGCCTAAATCAGATCATGCCATTCTTCTGCTCAGATCCTTAATTCTGCTTCCCATTCAATATGGAATTACATTCCAAGTTTTTACCATGGCCTGTGTCTTAGTCCTTTTTCTGTTGCAGTAACCGAATACCAACATGGGGGTAATTTGTAATGAAAAGAGATTTATTTAGTTTATGGTTCTGGAAGTACAAGAATATGGCGCTGGCATCTACCTGGCATCCAGTGAGGGCCTTCCCACCAAAGTGAGAACTCTCTGCAGAGTCCTGAGGCTGCACAGGCCTCATGAGATAAGGGGGCACATAGAAGAGCCAGGCAAAATTAACTTTTATAACAGACCCATGCTTGAGAAAATTCATAGCTCATTAATCCATTAGTCCCATGAATGGAATAGTCATTTAAGGGCATAGAGTTCATGATCACTTCTTAAAGGTCGTACCTCTTCCCACCTCTGAATACCTTACGGGGGTGCCAAACTTCAAAGTGAATTTTGATGGGGACATTCCAACCATAGCAGCCCATTGGGCCTACCTGATCTACTCACCCTGCCTCAGTGTATCTGTGATTTGTCTCTCTGTGCCTTTCCACTCTGGACAGCCATGCTGGCTTCCTTATTTGTTTCTTGCATGTAGTGAGCACACTCCTACCTGAGGACCTTTGAGCTTGCTGACCCCTCTGCCCAGAACACTCTCTTCCTATCTATGTACACGCTGCCCTGCTTCACTATTTTCAGATTTCTACCTAATTAACACTTTTTCCTATTTAAAACAGCACACGTGCCACGCTGGCCACTCAGTCTTCTGCTCTGCTACATTCATCTTGGCACTTACCCCACCTGCCAAATCGCGTAGCTACTTCTCGGATCTCCTGGAATGGACAGTAGAGCAAGCACTCCACAACAGCTGCGGCTGTTTGCGGATCTGGAATGGTGCTTGGCAGCATGCTCACACTCAGTATGCATTTGCTGAATGATTGGATGAAGTATTGGTTCCTCTCTGCACACTCCTCTGACACCTCCTGGGTGCTTGTTCTGTCCTCTGTCCCCTTCTGTGATAACTGTCACACTTATCTCTAAACCCTCACCAGTCTATAAAATAAATCCTCAGAAGCAGACATTTTATTCATCTTCGTATTGGTCCTGGCACCCAGCACAAATTTGTTGAAAATGGAAAGAATAAGCGAAGGTGGAAGTTGCAGAATGATGCAGCCATGTGGATGTATGTGAAGCTTTTGTTCATCCCATCTTCAGGAATTCTGGCATTTTTCAATGTCAATACCCAGGGCGAAACAATCTCCTTCCAGAGTACCATTTCCCAAATTTCCCTTCTTAAGGACCTCCAAGCCTCCTGGAGTCTCCAAAAGCCACCTGGGTGGCAGTTCCAAATGAAAATTTTAAAAAAAGTCAATGTGTAACAGTTCTCATAAAAGGACTTATCACAAATCCGATAACCTGTGGAATTCAATAGGAAAAGGAAACTGATTTTCTTAGGAACAAGACTTTAACCCATCACCCAGCTGAGTGGTACAAGTCTGTGGACCTCATAACCACTCTACAGGTCAGTGTAGGGAGGAAGTTTATTGTAGTAAAAATGCACCCTGTATTAGGAGGTGGGAGCCATGAATTCTTGCTCAGGTTGGTTTTCAGATGGGCTATGCCTTGATACGTGGCTGTAGTTTGAAACCTAGATTCCTCTAATGTGGAGATTGGGGATAGGTGGTCTGTGGAAGGCTTTACAATAGAGAACTATAAAGTTCTCTGCAAAGTTCTTTACTGATTCAGCTGGGAGACTGCAGCCAAATGGCATCAGCAGATTGAGTCCTATAAGAGGAATGTATATCTCGTGATACCGGTGACCTTGAGCAACGCAGGTACTGACAGAGTCCACACCTGGCAGAGCCTGGACCCAGCCATCAGATGCTGTTTGTACTCCCCTCTTATCAACACAACTGCTTTCCTCAGGCTGCAGCAGCTGGGCTTCTAGCAAGATGGAAGAGAAGAGTGGAGGGGGCCGGGTGCTTCTAGCCAGCTGTGAGAGGGTCTTACTCCAGGACTGCGAGGTGATCATCTGGGCTCTGCTGTTGGGCTTTTCTCTGAGAACCAGAACTCATTTGGCCTGGGATACAGGGTGTGGCCTCTGGAAGTTCCTGGGAAGATTCTGGAGGTTGCTGAAGGCATACTTGGAGCAGATAGTCAGGATGAAATGACACCATCTGTGACTCAGCCCAAGCAGCCTCCTCAGTGTCCTTGAATCAAGAGACTTCCACACAGAGCAGCTTCACATGCGAACAAGCTAGTTAACTGGACTATTTTGCCAGGCCAGGTGGTGAAAGAAATTATTTTTTTTTCTGATATACTTTATCTTTTTTAAAGAATGCATCCAGACTTTTGGGGACAATGTGTTAAGTCTTGTTTTATGAAAGCAGTTTCTTGTGACCTCTGAAGGCAGCATTCACAATCACCAGTGAATGAATCATTTACACATTTTATACACATTTTATATTATTTTGTTAAAATCGTGTAAGGTTGTTTAAAAATAAAAAAAAAAAAGAAACTAAAAAAAAAAAAAAAAAAAAAAAAAAAAAAAAAAAAAAAAAAAAAAAAAAAAAAAAAAAAAAAAAAGAAATCCTGAATAAACTGAAACAAGGGCGTGTTGACTTCTCTCATCAAATATTCATTTGTGGTAACACAATTGACCCAAGCAACTGGTTTCAAGTACTTTGACTTTCTCAATGCCGCAGACAAGCCATGTCTGTCAAATTCTTTCTGCTATGTCACACTTCTCTTTCACTCTTAACAGAGCATAAACACATTCAGACATGCCATCCCATATTTATTTTTTTCCTCTCATTTAGTTATGTTCTTCCTATGGTTTGGTGAAGTATCTTGAAATACTCTTTGATGAATAAAATGTTCAAACTATTTTATGTAAAGTCCTTCCAGGTATAAAAGATTAGTAAAGCATAGTCTTTCACATCTTGGTCTGAATACCAATTCAGGATCCCCTCTCCAGGTGCCCAAAACCACAGATTCTCATTATGTAGCTTCTTCTCAATCCTGATTCTGAGGGTGTAGATTCTTGGCTGGAATTCCCACTAAGAGAGAGGGCATTTTTGGTCCTGGCTGAGGTCATCTGTATTTTGGGACATGACTGCTCAAATGGCTTGCACTCATGCTTAGCCCATGTCATGTCCTGAGCCCGTGTCACATCCTGAGCCCGTGTCACATCCTGCCAGATGAATAATTTCTGGTCCTTGTATACATGATGTCCTCTGTCAAAAACTGTAGGAATTTTTGTGTTCAGGAAGTAAGTGTGGGGGCTGGAGTGGTGGCTCAGTGGTTAAAGCATTTGCCTGGCATGTGCAAGGACCCAGGTTCAAACCCTAGCACCACATATACAACTAAGTGTCTAAGAAATGAAGGCCAGATGAAAAAACAAATAAAAATTGATTCTTTCTCTCTCTTAAAAAAAATGGAAGTAAGTGTGGTCTTTATCTCTCCCTTGGTGATGTGAGTTATCTAATAAGTGGTGGACAGATTTCCAAGTCCTCATGAATTACACTTTCAGCATTCAATAGAATTTTTTTGACATTTATTTGCAGGTTTGTAACGACACTCTTAGCTATAGATAGGGCATTCCATGCTCACTATTAGCCCAGTTCTTCTATTCTAGTGTAGAGATCTTTAGATGAAACCAGCTCGAGAGTTCGTCATGATCCATGTATGAAAAAGGCCAAACTGTGTAGTCAAGTATAGATATCCCCTTAAGAAGACTCTTGGTGCATATTTTTGCATAACCCATATGTTTTGTACTTCCAACCTCACCTCTGGCTGTCCATCAGTGCTCTATGGTGGAATCTCTTTTTAACCTGAAATATGATAGAGGATATGTAGACCCAGGATACTGTGTCTGATGGTCCACCAGCAAATTTGACTCTCAAATCCTTATCTGGGGACCTGAGGAGGATCCTTGCTGCCCAAAACAGTCCCTGGGTACCCAATGCCCAGCTGGCGGGTCCAGGCCTCTTTTGGTCCCAACCAGCACATGTTCAGGATACCACCAGGAGGACCCCTGTCTGGAGTAGCCCCCACCCAGGACCCACCAAAGAAGATCCTCCCACCCAGAGCAGCTCCCACCTGCCCAGTGCCCAACATGCAGGTCTGGGCATCTTTTGGTCCCAGCTAGCAGGCTCTCAGGACATTATACATAAGACCCCAATCCAGAGCATCCCTCACCTACCTGACACCCCGTGTGCCAGTCCAGGTTTCTTTTGGTCCTTGCTGGCAAGCACTCAGAACACCCCTGGGTAGATCCCCTCTCTGGAGCAACCTGTAACCAGCTGAAGGACCAGCCCAGGCCTCTTCTGGGTTTGGCCCCAGCACATACCCAGGACTGACCAGAGAAGCATCCCCATCTGGACCAGCCCCTGGCCCAGGCTTCTTCTGGTCCTGGCCTGGCAGGTGCTCAAGGAAACCCAGGTTCAGATCTACAGTCTTGAGTCTGGATCCAAAAGGTGGAGCACAATGAGGACCCAGACAGAAGCAGCATCAGGAAGGAGGTGATCATCAAAGAGATGGTAGCTGATCCCACCCTTTGGCTTGCAAGGAAAGACCGCCTGGAGAAACTGCCTACATTCCCTTCAGGAAATCTCAATTCAGAGATCCAGAAGAAGCTCTTCAAAAATGAAGAATCAAACTAGGAAAGGTTCACCTAAAACCCACAACTCCCCTAAAAAGGATGCCACAGATAGGGACCGAGATGAAAACCTTGAAAAAAATCATCAATGATCTGATTACTAAAAGGAGCAATGAACTAAAAGAAGATAAAATGAAGGGACTAAGTGAGAAAATTCAAGAGATGAAAAACTCTATTATCAAAAAAATAGACATATTCAAAAAGGAAGTAACAGAGCTAAAATCTGCAGTCAATGACATGAGAGGAACCATAGAAGAATTTAATAATAGACTAACTTCTATAGAAAACAGAACCTCAGCTCTTAAAGAAAGAAATTCTGACAGTGAGGACAGGCTGAGAAAACTTGAGCACATGGATGATAAAAAAAGAAAAAACCCGCATAGAACACAAACAGAATTTTCAAAATGTCTAGGATGAAATTAGAAGAAACAATCTAAGAGTAATTGGGATACTGAAAGAAATTAATACACAAACGAATGGGATAAGGAACATTCTCAAGGAAATCAATAAAAAGTTTCCCATATAAAAATAAAGTCAAATATGCTCATCCAGGAAGCTTACAGGACACCCAATATGCCTAATCAAATGAGAAGATCACCAACACAGCATATTCAAAATGTACAAAAGGGAAATCAAGGAAAGAATATTAAAATCTGCAAGGGAGAAATGCAAAATCACATTCAGAGGCAAACCAATAAGAATCACCTCTGACTTTTCAGCTCAGACTCTGGAAGCAAGAAGATTTTGGAAGGAGATCTTTAAACACCTGAATGAACATAATATGCAGCTAAGAATACCATACCCAGCAAAATTCAGCTTCTATCTTCAGATAGAAGAACAAGTGAACATTCCTCAACACCCACAAACAGGAAATTCAGTAAAGGTACATGCCATCAATAGACAACCAAGACAGCACAAAACTTACTAATAAAACACAATGAATATGAACCACAACCACATAACTATTCTAACACTGAATGTGAATGGTCTTAACGCATCAATCAAAAGACATAGGTTAGCACATTGGATCAAAAAACAGGACTGAAGTGGTAGCTTGGCAGTTACAGTGTTTGCCTGGCAGGCATGAGGACCCAGGTTCAAATCCTAGCAGTGTCAGAGCAACAAAAGCCACATGAAAACTAAATAAAATTGATCCTTTCTTTCTCTCTCTCTCTCTCTCTCTCTCTCTCACTGTCCCTCTTTCTTAAAAAAAAACAATCCCAACAATATGCTGCTTACAGGAAACCCACCTTACAGCCAATGACATCCACAGATTGGGGGTGAAAGAATGGGAAAAAAATCTACAGGCATACGGCCCAAGAAAGCAAACTAGAGTTGGAATTCTTATATCTGACAAAGTGGACTTCAAACATAAATCAATCAGAAGAGATAAACAAGGCCACTACATCCTGGTAAAGGGAACAATATAACAGGAAGATATAACCTTAGTAAATATATACTCTCCAAATGCGAATGCCCCCAACTATGTGGAAAAATTACTCCAACACATAAAACCACTTGTGGATCTCAACATGATAGTACTGGGTGACTTTAATACTCCTCTATCACTAATAGACATTGTCAAAGCAAAACAACAATAAAGAGATCTCCAGTCTAATCAATACCATAAATCAAACAAACTTAACAGACATCTACAGAATACTCCACCCCAAACTGGCACAGTTTACTTTCTTCTCAGCAGCACATGGATCCTTCTCCAAAGTAGATCATATTCTAGTTCACAAAGGAAATCTCAGCATATATTAAAAAGTATATATTATTCTGTGTATTCTATCAGACCATGATGCCATGACCCTAGCAATTAACAGCAAAAATCATCACAGAAAACACATATACATGGAGATTGAATAATACCCTATTAAATGAAGAATGGATCCAAGAAGACATGAGAATAGTAATTAAGAAATTCTTGGAAGAGAATGAGAATGAAGACACAACATATTGACACCTCTGGGATGGAATGAAATCATTATTAAGGGGAAAATTTATAGCACTGAGTGTCTACATTAAAAATCAGGAGAGATCTCAAACAAATAAGCTTATACTCCACCTCAAATCTCTACAAAAGGAAGAACAATCTAATCCCAAAGCCAGCAGAAGACAAGAAATAATCAAGATCAAAGCTGAAATCAATGAAATTGAGAACAAAAACACAATAAAAGAATCAACAAAACAAAGAGCTGGTTTTTGGACAAACTAAATAAAATTGACAGACCCCTAGCTAATCTAACTAAAAGAAAGAGAGAAAGCAAAAAAACAAAATCACCAATGGAACAGGGGTGATACCACTGACCCCACTGAAATCAAACAGATTACCAGAACATATTTTGAAAAACTGTATTCCTCTAACTCAGATAATGTGGATGACATGGACAAATTTCTAGACACATACAACATCCCCAGATTGACACAGAATGAAATTGAAATCCTAAACAGCCCAATAACAGGCACTGAAATCCAAACAGCAATTAAAAATCTTCCAAAGAAGAAAAGCCCAGGACCTGATGGTTACCCTGCTGAGTTTTACCACACTTTTGAAGAAAAGCTAACACCTCTCTTATCAAGCTATTCCAAGAAACTGAAAAAGAGGGAATTCTCCCAAACAATTTTTATGAGGCAATCATAACTCTGATACCCAAACCCAACAAAGACACATCAAAAAAAGAAAACTGTAGACCAATATCCCTGATGAACATTGACGCAAAAATCCTTAATAAAGTTCTCGTAAACTGCGTTCAAAAACACATCAAGAAGATAATTCATCATAATCAAGTGGGCTTCATTCCTGGTGTGCCAGAGTGGTTCAATATATGCAAATCAATAAATGTAATTCATCTCTTAAAGAGAATGAAGGACAGAAAGCATATGATCATCTCAATAGACACAGAGAAGGCCTTCAAAAAAATCCAGCATCCATTTACGATCAAACTCTAGAGAAAATAGGGACCAAAGGAACTTATCTTAACTATGTGAAGGCCATATATGTCAAACCCTCAACTAGTATAAAACTAAATGGAGAAAAGTTGAAAGCATTTCCACTAAACTTGGGAACATGATAAGGCTGCCCTCTCTTACCTCTTTTATTCAATATGGTTCTTGGTACTGGCTGGAGCAATCAAGTAAGAGAAGGAAATCATAGGGATAAAAATAGGAAGGGAGGAAGTCAAACTATCCCTTTTTGCTGATGACATGATCCTATATCTGGAAGATCCAAAAAACTCCACCAGAGGACATTGATCAAGCCAATGAATACACAAGAAAGTGCTCTAAATCACTAGTAATCAGAGAAATGCAAATGAAAACTACATTAAGATATCACCTTGAAGGTAAATAGATGGCTGTGGAAGAACTTATGCTTAGTAATATCACCTTAACCCAGAGAACCAAGGGTGGAATGTCTCCACTCTTCTGTGGAGGTTGGAACTAGACCCTGGTCATTCAGAAAGGTGGCCTATTATCATGTGTTAAATCCAGATAAGGTGTAATGTTATACAGCCTAATACTTTTTTAGTGATATTGTGAGTAAGGGAAGGGAGGGATACGGGTGGGTAATTGGGGGGGGGCACTCCTGGGGGTAAATCTAATATCCAGAAGCTATACACATTTTATATTATTTTGTTAAAAACTTGTATGGTTGTTCAAAAATAAAAATAAAATAAAATGGAAAAAAAAGGCAAAAAATAAGATATCACCTTACACCAGTCAGAATAGCAAAAATGAAGAAAATAAACAATAATAGATGCTGGAGGGGCTGCGGAGAGATAGGGACACTAACACACTGTTGGTGGAGCTGCAGACTGGTACAGCCCCTCTGGAAAGCAGTGTGGAGAATCCTCAAAAAACTAGGGATGAGCCCACCATACGACCCTGCTATTCCACTCCTGGGTATCTTTCCAGGGGATTTAGAATCAGCACATTATAGTGACACAGTAATATCTATGTTCATAGCAGCTCAATTTACTATTGCTAGACTATGGAAACAACCCAGATGTCCCTCACTGGATGAATGGATCCAAAAACTGTGGTACATATATACCATGGAATTTTACACAGCAATTAGAAACAATGATATTGCAGCCTTTGAAGGTAAATGGATGGCTATGGAAGAAATTATGCTTAGTAATATCACCTTAACCCAGAGAACCAAGGGTGGAATGTCTCCACTCATCTGTGGAGGTTGGAACTAGATCCTGGCCATTCAGAAAGGTGCTCTATTATCATGTGTTAAATCCAGATAAGGTGTAATGTTATACAACCTAATACTTTTTTAGAGATATTGTTGGTAAGGGAGGGGAGGGATAAGGGTGGGTAATTGGGGGGGGGCACTCCTGGGGGTAAATCTAGTAGTATCCAGAAGCTATACACATTTTATATTATTTTGTTAAAAACTTGTATGGTTGTTCAAAAATAAAAAAATAAAATAAATGGAGAAAACTTGAAAGCATTTTCACTAAACTTGGGAACATGATAAGGCTGCCCTCTCTTACCTCTTTTATTCAATATAGTTCTTGAGACTGGCTGGAGCAATCAAGCAAGAGAAGGAAATCAAAGGGATAAGAATAGGAAGGGAAGAAGTCAAACTATTCCTTTTTGCTGATGACATGATCCTATATCTGGAAGATCCAAAAAACTCCACCAGAAAACTGCTTGAGCTTATAAACAGATTTGGCAATGTAGCAGGCTACAAGATCAACACCCATAAATCAATAGCTTTTGTATATGCTAACAATAATAGGGCAGAGGAAGAAATCAGGAAATCAGTTCCATTCACAATATTTTTTAAAGAATAAAATACTTGGGAATTAATCTGACAAGAGAAGTAAAAGACCTCAATGATGAAAATTATTGACCAATGAAAACAGAAATTGAAGAAGACCTGAGAAGATGGAAAGATGTTCCATGCTCTTGGTTAGGCAAAATTAATGTAATTAAAATGGCCATTGTGCCAAAGGCACTGTATTGAGAGGATAGGGAAGGATCTAGGGAGACAATCCATAATGTTGCCTATGTGTCTACTCCCTGAGAAGTCAAATGATACTTATACCATCATTTAATTCTGGAAAATTTATAATCATATATATGTGTGTGTGTGTGAGTGTGTGTGTGTGTATTTATATCTCTTATAGGGGTATAATATAGAATATTCAAGAGACTGGGGAGGGGCATTTTGGAAATTATGATTTAAGACTAAATGCATATTGTCACTTCATACACATTTAAGATTCTTTGACAACTCAACTCCTTAATAAAAATTAAAAAAAAAAGAAGTTCTTATCTGGCAAGAAATACCTTGCTGTGCCCCTACAGAGGGGATGAGGACTTCACACAAGAGAGAGAAGTGTATGAAATTTGTGAGTAATTTTGATCTTTCCTTTCCACTCCCACCTTACCTAAAATGCCCAGGCTCAGTGTGAAGAGCTTAAGCCCATCATCAGGCAGACCTGGGTTCAGGTCCCGGTGCTACTGCAGCTTTGGTAATCTTGGCAAAGTTCAAGTCCCCTCTAAGGCTACTTTCTCATGTATAAAATGGAGGTAGCATCCACTTGTTAGGGTTTCCAGGAGAATTAAATAAAATTATACATGTTATATTCTCTGTGTAGTGCCTGGCCCAAAATCGATCTTTAAAAAATGAGATCTAAGTACTAAAAACATAATACTTAGAAAATAAGTAATAATAATAAGTGGCAACTTGCAAGTACTTAGAACAAACCTCAGCACAAAATAGGAGCACTTAAAAATGCATGTGTGCAAATGGCCAATAAATATATGAAAAAAATGTTCAACATCTATAGCAATAAGGTTAATAGTGCAAAGCAAAACTACATTTCATCTCCCTCCAGTCAGAATGGCAAAGATAAAGATCACAAATACTAACAAATGCTGCCAAGGTTGTGTGGAGAAAGGAACACTTCTACATTGTTGGCAGAACTGCACACTAGTTCAACCACTTGGAAAGCACTATGGAGATTCCTCAGAAAACTAGGGATGCAACCAACAAATGCCCTGCTATTCCATTCTTGGGGGACCCAAAGAACCTAAAATCAGCATACTATGGTGACACAGTCACATCAATATTTTATAGCAGCACAATTCACAATAGCTAAATTATGGAATCAATCCAGATGCCCATCATTAGATGGGTGGATTGAGAAATTGTGGTATATACATATATGCCACACACACACAATGGCATTCTGGTCAGCTATTAGGAAGAATGAAATTATGACATTTGTTGGCAAATGGAGAATATCATGCTAAGCGAAATTAGCCAAACCCAGAAACTTAAAAGTCGTAAGTTTCCTGTCATTTGTGGAAAGTAGAGTAAAATAAAGGAAAGAGGGAGGGAAGGATAAGATTACATAAAGAAGCATTCAATTACAAAATAACAGACAAATTAATAGCTAAAGGAAGTCTAGTAGAGAAAGCAGAAGGGGAGGGTTGTAGGGAAAATAGGGAGGGTTAAGGGGAAGGGAAACATACTTTTCATCCCTAGGAAACTAAATAATTCCCCCATAAACAATTTCAAAGGGCCATCAGCAGAAGCAAGGAACCAGTGGACTGGGGAGGGAGAGGGGTAGTACTGATGGGGGGAAATTGGCCAAATTATACCGTTGTATTGTGTGCATGTGTGAGTATGTGACAGCAAATCATTATGTACAACTTTAATGCACCAATAAAAAATGTGTGTACATAAAACATACAGAGTATGTTTTCAAGTTTAGCTTTTGCTTGTTTTGTCAGAGGCTGGAATGTGTTCATGAGAAGAGAGAAAAGGGACAGAAGAGATTCAGGGTCTTCTTCTTCTTCTTATAGAAACTTTTAATGACTTTATTGAGTTCTAATTTTCATCCAGTAAAAACCATCCGTTTTGGGGCTGGAGTCGTGGCTCAGAGGTTATGGTGCTTGCCCAGCATGCAAGAGGACACAGGTTTGAACCCCAGTACCATGTACACAACAAAGTGTCTGAGCAACGAAAGCCCCATGAAAAACTAAATAAAATTGATTCTCTCTCTCTCTGTCTCTTTCTCTTTAAAAAAAAAAAAAGAATCCATTTTAAGTATATAGTTCAATAAGTTTTGGCAAAATATTCAATTACTGTGCTTACCTCTGTGGGACTCAGTGTTTTTGAAAATAGGCCTCTAAGGTCACGGAAGCTGCAGAAATCTGGAACTGAAATGCAGGATGTGGCCCTGACTAAGAAAGAGGGGTCTTTTATTTTTTTCCCCTCAGGAAAGGAGGTAAGGTAGATGGAAATGTAGACAAACAGGCAGGAAAGCTGGGCGGAGGGGTTCCCCAACGTTGCCTGCTTTCCCTGTGTGGCAAGAGACAAGGTCCTGAGGAAAGATAAACATGGACGATCAGGTTCTAGCCCTGCAAGCGGAGTGGCAGGGCCCTGTACTGAGACCCGCTGGCCCGGCCTCCTGCTACAGCCAGGGAGGGAGGAGGCAGTGGCTGGGGACTTCTGTGGGGTGGGGAGAAGGGCAAAGGACAGTGTCCGAGAGCGTCTGTAAGCAGAGTTGATGAGCCCTGGTGCTCACTGCTTAGAGGAAGAAGGGAAGCCTTGAGGGCGCCCAGTGGCGTGGTCCAGCAGAGTGCTTGAGGGCACGGTGGCCTTGGCCAAGTGTAAGGGTGGGTGGGGTGGAGGTTTATGAGAGCTGAGGAGCACGTGTATTTGTGGCCATGGGTTTAACGTTCTGTAGGGGCCTGTTCCGAGACTCGGGTTCTGCCGGCAGGAATCGGCTGCTGAGGTAGAGAGTTATGCAGCCTTAGAGAAGGCTGTGGAATAGCTCGCTGTTACCTGAGGTCCTCCATGTTCAGGTACATTGACGGTACAATGAGCCACAGGACATCATGTGAAAGGGTGGTTTTAAAAGCATGACATCGAGTTTAAGCAGGGCAGTACTTCCAAGACAGCTGGACACTGAAAGACAAAATGTATTTTGGTAAAATAAGCAACAAAAAATAATTATTTCAAAAGAAGTTCTCTTGATATGAAATAGGGAAGAAGCTTTCATCTTGTGAATGTTGGAAAAGTATAGCCAATGGAGTGTTAGGGAGGGGGTGTGTTGGGAGGAGGATGGGAAAGGGTTAACTAAAAACCTGGCCGTGTTTACAAAGCTGTGATGAATCGGCCTTTCTTAAACAAACACCTTGTTTTAGGGAGCTTATTCCATTTTGTTTCATAATCTAGGTTAGAGTCCAGATGATTTCAAATCTGGCAAAACTGTTTATTTATACTCTGCTGTGCTGAGTGTGTGACAACAAATCACAGAATGTTAAGAAGCCAGCTGCTGGCCAGGTGCAGTGCTGTATACATGTGACCTTAGTGACTCAGAGGAGGCTGTGGCAGAAGGACCACAAGTTGGAGACCAGCCTGGGCAACTTGGCGAGACCCTGTCTCAAAATAAAGAACAAAAAGAGCTGGGGATGTGGCTGGGTAGTAGTGTACCCTGGGTTCAATTGCCAATGCAGGGAGTAAAAAAAAAAAAAAAAGCTAGCTACCAAGAAGAAAATAATATATAATTACTCAAATAAAGCATTGACGATTAGGAATTTATAAATAAGTCTACGAGTTCTTTCAGGGCTCTCCTGGATGCTACTCTCTGCAGTACCTAAAACTACTTGTTTTTTGATTAGCAATAAATATTTGTTTAATTACGTTGAAAGACTCCAAATGTGTTTCAGGAAAGATGATTATTAGAAATGGCTAATTAATTATAAAAAAGAAACAGATCATATCTGCACATATAACATTTGAATGTCGATACCCTCACCATCTATGAAGGAATAAGGCATTTTACCACCAAAATATAATGGATAATGGTGCTGTTTTTCTATTTTGTAGCAAAGAAGTTCTATTAATGGAAATAGTTTTCTCAGTTTGCATATTTTCCTCATTAAATGCTCTAAAACATTTGACTTCTACTGACAGTTGCTTATAATAAAATCTGATGCAAGAATAATACAACTTGGCAAAAATGAAGTTGTTAAACCTTGTACAGTCTTGATCTCACCACCAGGTGGCTATAAAAATCATGAATTAGAGAATCAGTATTTGCCATATTACCCATGGTCTGAAGGAAAACTTTGCTTACAGACTGTAAAACCTGCCTTTGGCATAGCTAGGCCAGGAGGGAGCCACGCAGTTGACCACAGAGCAGTGGCCTCTGGAGGCTTGTCTTACTGAATAGTGCTTTGGTGGAAGCCTTTGACTTCTGAGGGCTGCATGGGGAACAGATAAAATCTGCTCTTGCTAAAGGCATCGTGCACATTACATGGTAACCTCTTTCTGTGGACTCTTAGGAGAAATGTATTTTTAATTTTACTCTCAAGAAAAGTGTGCTGCTTTTGAACATTTTGGGGGACATTGTACTTCATAGCTAATAAGGTTTTTCTTTCTGCATAGGCTATTAAAAATCCTCAGCTGATTCCCAGGCTTATTTAGAGGAAGGTCAAGGGCTTTGTAATATGCATTCTGATGGTGGTCTCTCTCTGCTTCCTGTTTATATTTCCACTTCCTGTATTTCTTTTTCTCCTACTTCTAACATATATTATCGAATGGTATTTTAGGTTATTTTTTAAGCAACCTAAAATATTAGGGAGATGAAATGAGAGGTAAATACCATTCATTAATATGTACATAATACAGTTATCATTTAGGATTTTATTTTTAGTTAAGAGCATTGATTTTCCAATTAGTTTGCCACTCAAAGAAAAATGAGCACTTTAATTTAAAATGTTGGCTACTGAGAAGGCAGAGAGGATGCTTTATAGTACCTGTCAAATATCAAACCACACAATTATCACTGGCCAATAATTTTTAATGACCTATTTGCTGCACTGCAGAAATGTACGGTCTTCACAATGCATAGTACCATCTAGCATGCTGACCATTCTTCCTGGTATAGTCTCTGGCAAAAATTATTCACCTCTCTCTGTTTCAACTGTTTCATTGACAACCAATTGATTTTTCTTGTAGAGAAATGTTTTTTTACTTAATTCTATGTAAATATCCTAATTTGTGTGTGGATATTTTTTCTGAATCTCATATAAGCTCTAAGTGCTAATTATCCTTACTCTTGAGCACAACATTCAGATCAGTTAACCAGTAAAGCAAGTCCATGCAAATTATTCATTTCTTTTTTTAAGACTTGACTGGTGTGAAGGTTCCCAGAACTCTTAAGTACAGTTAAACACCACCTCCTGGGAGAAGTGTTGAGTCACAGGTAGGATATAGAGCAGCAATAAAAAGTAATGAGTGGTGGATGGTGGAGATGTTTGCACAATGGGGATGTGTTTAAGGAACTTTGATCCACGACAGTTGAGATAAATGGAATAGGAAACCTATTAGCAAGGTTCATTCATGCCAATAAAAAGCAGATAGGGAACAAATTTATCTGCATACCATCCCCAACACATCAAGAAGCTGCCTCTAAGTGCAAAATGTGGAAGCACAGATGCACTGGGAGAGGATCGGATGTGGAATACTGGTAAAGCAAAACAAAACCATTACATAAGCCCCTTAAACTCTTGTCATTGTTCAAAGATCCCCTTTAATTGTCTCATCCCTCTGTGTCAGTATACCCACATATCCACAATTTCACCCATCTTCTTCCCACACAGGGCCCTTCTTCAGTCACCCTAAGCAAACTGGAATCATGTCCAATGTACACATCTTCTATAATATTTCCAAAGGTGACTTGCTCTCAATCTGGTCATCACCGTTTATCATTCCCAGTTTGCAAATGAGGGGTGTTTTGCATCTGCGTGTGTCTCTTACCATCTTGAGATCACTGGGCCTACTCAGGTAGCTGTTGTTGTTTCTTGACCTTGTAGACACACTGAATTTCTGAGTCTAACGCAGGAGGTGAAGAATGGTGGATGGGTGAGTCAGTATCACACTGTGTTTGAGTAGGGAGATTGGTAAGTGTTTGGGGAAACCTGCTGGGTCGTAAATTTGAGTGTGAACCTCTCACAGTTTGGTTTGTATTGGTCCCTGCACCTCTCTGCTCCTTTGGAGTTCTGTGTAGATGGCCTTCATGCACATCTACTGTCACCTAGATCAAATCTTCTCCAGAAGCTTTCAAAATCTCACTCCATCCCCAATCCTCTGTCATTTTATTCATCAGGGTGTGAGGTGTAGTAGGTTTATAGTCTCTGTTTATGTTTACTTGTTTTCTCTATCCAACTGGATGTGTTCAAAGAGTCACAGAAGTCTTTTGTTTCCTTTACATACTCTCCTCTCCAAAGGCTATCAAAGTGATTTTTTATGCAGAGAGAGTGGCTTAATATTTTTTAAAATGTTAGTCCATCTAGAGAAGTTAAGTAAAAATTATTATTTTAACTTAATAACTGAAAAAAACTTAACTGAAAATTATTGTTCTCTTCACATATACCAAAATGCAAAAATACACGTGTGTTTTAATGCTGACACTGCGTGCATGTCAGAGGTAAAATTCTTAAAGCTCTGGAGTCTTTCCTAGCACAATACCTGGGTATGAAGAACCTTCTTGGTATCCAGGCACTGACCATAGAAATATCACTCCATATGTAGTCATTTTGTCTGTATCTCACTGCCTGTCCTATCTCTAGGCTGTGAGAGCATAAGAACTCAGAATTACTCATTCAGAATTTTCACAAAATTTATCTATTGGGGGGAAAACATGAAAAATGATACAGGAATATATATATATATATATATATATATATATATATATATATATATATATATATATATATATAAAATCTCCATGTGGCTTTCGTTGCTCTGACACTTGGTTGTATACGAGGTGCTGGGGTTCAAACCCACATCCTCATGCATGCCAGGCAAGTGCCATAACCACTGAGCCACCACTCCAGCCCCACTCTCACATATTTTTAAGTATGTGTCAGACTCACTGCATTGAAGAATGTGCCAATTATGGAGCCAAGATCTACTGCCAGTGAAGTGTTCCTTCTTGGTCCAACCAGAGACATAAATGGTGAAATACTTATGGCTCTTGGGAGAATCCACACTATTTGGCTGATGCTTTCCCTGAATTTGCTAAACTGGTCTCATACTAAAAAAAATGGTGCTTATTCAAAGTTAGTTTAAAAGTAGCATGGTACTTTCTGTTTCCTTTAAGAACTTGAAATAATCCTGGAGAAAGGGATCCATATTTCTTGAGGCCTTTGTGTATTTGTGATACACTCAGAGCCTCTCTTACCCAACTTTGAGTTAGAATGACTAATAATGCTTAGGGTTTTATCCCCTGGCTCCTCTCCCAAGTCACGAGTCCTGTGTGAGTCACTCCACTCCTTTCCATAGCAACCATTTCTGCTATAACAAACTGCACTGTGTTGTGTCAGTGGAAGACAGACGTTGCGGCCAGAGCTGTGAATGCACCTGAGTGACTTCAAGGTGAGGAATAAAAAGTGGGAGTGTCTGTTATTTCAAAATCAGATGTAGCCCAAACATTTTATTCATCCCCAAACAGTGTTGTCCAGATCAGTTAATAGTCATTAGTTAACATTCATGTTTACCTGTCTGGGGGGATGAATCATAAACATTATTTTGATTTTAAGGGGGAGAAACCAGACTGAAACAAGCTGAGAGTGTGATCATCTGGTTCCTGTCTCAGCTCTGACACCAGCAACAGCCTGGGCAGATTGGTACCTTTGGGGCCTTATATTTTTCATATATTGGATAACAAAATAGGACCTTATGCTCCATCCCCATCTTTTCCTTTCCTATTTTGCCACATGATTTCTTGCCCCCTTTATGCCTTATCAGCAACTAGATCGAGAGAAATCCTGACCAATTCTGTAGTAGAGAGCAGGTCTAACTTCATAATTTGAGGGGCTCATTGCAAAATGAAAACGTTGGATTTCTTGTTTTAAAATGAAGGATTTCAGGAAGATGATGGCAGAATTGACCTAAGAATGTGATCTTTCTCAACATGGGGCCCTCTGTGACTGAACAGGTAGTACGTCTGTGCGGCCAGCCCTGGAGAGAAAAATGACTATTTCATTTAATTTCACTTCAGAAAGTCCCTTTTGCTCTTAACAAAATGAAAATCTTAGAGAAATTGTGGTGGAATAGTGATATAGAGCAAAAGAAATACAACCTAGAAAGCCAATGTTCAGGAGGTGTTTGAAGCACTCATGCACATTTGCAGGGCTCAGCCCACCTGAAGGTGCCATGGGTAGCTCTGGTAATTTATGAAGAGCCTCTCAGTGAACAGTGCCTTCTGGTGTGCACATCCTGAGTAGTTCCTCCTACCCTGAATCCCCCTCCTGTTCTTCTTAACTTGCATTAGCTGAAAGTGTGGCACAATTGAGGCTCCACCTGTTCTGGGTGCAGCCTTCCTAACTTCCCCTGCTTGTGGGGCCTGATCCACCATATGAAAGTCCAGCCACCCTGTTGGAGACATCAAGGGGGAAGACCATGTGTGGAAGCCATGTGGTGAGGAGAGGACCTGAAAGTACTCGGAGAGGAAGAGAAGACTGGCCATGAGAAGAGGGACAGTGAGAGAGAAAAAGAATCAATCTGATTCAATTTTTCATGTGGCTTTCATTGCTCTGACACTTCATTATGTACGTGGTGCTAGGGTTCGAACCCGTGTCTTGGTGCATGCCAGGCAAGCTCTGTAACCACTGAGCTACCACTCCAGCCCCCAATGTGATATTTTGATATGTGTACACATGGCTAAAATGGTAAATTAAGCTATCCATCATATCCCTTACCTCAAATACCATGTTTTTGGTGGTGGTTTTAAGCATTGAGTTTTGTGGTGGTTTATTTAACAAAAATAGATCTTCTCACAGTGACCCTCTATGTATGTGACTTCAAGGATGCCAGAAGCCTCCCAGCCTCACAATATCTGCAGGATCACTAGTTCCCAGGTCCCTATGGGAGGGAGTGACAACAGGAGAAGCTACTGGGAGAAGGAAGAAGAGGAGGTTGAGGCCACAGAGTAAAGGGCACAGGAAGGACAGCTTGGTGGTGTGGGCGAGGGCCGTTGCAGCAGAACAGGTGCATTGGAGCCAGCAGTTTCAGTGATCTGTTTCACAAACGTAAGCCTTCCCTCAGGTGGACCTGTGTCGGGACACTGCCAGCTAGAACGAAGCCAAGGCTGTATATTCATTTCTCCCACGGTTATTTTGGTTTGGTTCCGTGTCTAATGACCCCCTGAATGTTAATATGTGCAACCAGTCCCAAGGGAGACCAGGACGGTCTCGAGAGTCCAGCGAGACACTAAAAACCATGCTTCTTTGCGCGTGTAGAAGAAGAAAAGTCATCAGCACATAAGGAAGACAGGGGGCTTTGGGCACGTTCCGCTTCATAGCGGCAACGTCGTTTTCTCCCTGCTAGAAGGAATAGAAAAACCTTTTAAAGATCCTTTTTCCTCTGTTCATAAATCACAATTTTTAAAAAGAAAAGTATAAGAATAAAAGTTTTCCAGATCAATAAGGGGTTTAAAAAAGTAATCTCTCTTTTATTAATGTTCATAGGATTTGAAAAAGCTATAGTGAAGCGTATTAACTACATGAATATTACTTTATGTAGACTTTTTAACCATTGTGAATAATGTCATTTTCTTATTGGTACTTAATGTTTTCCCATCTATATTCAAATGAATACAGAAATAATAGCCACTGTCTCAATGGCAGCAATGAGTAGCATTATAAAAATTTCTTGTATAAAATTTTATTCTCTAATAGAAAAAAGAGAAATAATGGAAATTGTTAACACTTAAAATAGCTATAAAACACACTGCCCACTTCAAATGGCTTGAAGTCTTAAAGAGTCTTCTGTCTTCTTGAATAGTCAATTCTAGTAAACATCACAGCCAAAGAGTTCCAGGCGAAGTGCAATGCTTTGATTCCATGTTTTAGGAATGATCCGAATGAACCTGGAAATGATCGGTGGGTTGAAAAAATTCTTCACATGCCCCTTTATATTATTGTTTCCTTCAAAAATCTGAAAGCAAAGTAAGAGGAAATCTTCAATGTTGGTTATAATTAGTATAAAAATCTTACAAATTTAAAAAAATTTTTTTCACTCAAACTCATCAGACAGTACTCTCACAGAGACGATCCTGGGTTATGAAATCACAGCCAGGCAGACCCCTTTGTGGATTTTTCATTTCATCAGTGAGCCAAGTCAAGTGAAGAAAAATAAATCTGACATGGTTCTGGGGAGCAGCTGCAAAACCATCTCTGCTCTGAGCCTCTTTGTAGCTTGCAACTTTGAAGAAGTTAATTATGTTCTCTGATTCTCCATTTCCTCTTTTGGCAAAATGGGGACAGTAAAATTCCACCATACAGAAGATTTAAAAATGTATATGAACACATGACAAGTGCCCTGTGTCAAGTAGTTGCACCAATAAATGATGAACAATTACTAATATTTAAATTAAAATGTGACCTTGTGTTTTTACTGGCCCTTTCTACAATATTCCCTATGTCCTTAACTACAATGTTTTGTGATTTTTTTTTTCATTCTCAGGAAGTTCTCCAACGCTGACACACACACTGCAGAAGCTAAGTCACTGTTTGGTTATGACAGTGATGCTTATCCCGATATGAGGACAACCTGGTATAGTGAGGATTAAGACAGACAACCAGGGATTTAAAAAGTGAGAGATGGGTACAAATTCTTGGAGTGCTGAGAACCTGATGAGCATTTCGTAGATCTCAGTTCCCTTTCCCTGCGTAGCTTCTCCTACTGGCTTCATCCCAGTTGCCGTTCCTGGAACACTAGCACACCTCTGTGGTGTTGCCTCTGGTAGCATTTCAAACCATCTACTGAGAAGTGGAGTAATTCAGGAACATAATGGAGCAGATCATCTTGCAGGAAAGTCAATCTCTCCATCAGAAAGGCTAATAGTTTTGTTTAATAACGATATGGCACACAAAGGTTTATGGTGTTGGACATTGAGTAAGTCATGTATACCAGGTATAGCTAGGGCAATGTGACATCATTTCAACATGGAAGGTTTTGTGGATGCCTTCATCCTCTTTCTCAATCAGAGCTAAGTAAACCCCATGCCACCCCCTAGTGTTTTATCTCCACTGTTTCACAAGTGGCTCAGTCAAGGCCAAAAGTTGATGTGCTTGGTCCCTGTGCCAACACCAGACACCTGCGGAACTAGGATTTAGAAGACATGACAGGGTAGTGCAGGTTGGTGCATATTCATCAAATGTGAGGAGCTATTGTCCTTCTAATCGTGGCCCAGTTTTCAAATTGCTTTCTCTTTGCCAGGATGCCATACCTTTGCCAGGATGCCATACCTTGTCTACCATGGAGGATTTTTGCCTATAAGGTTTCCAGTTCACACCCTGGTCACTGTAGTGGATGGTGTAGCTTTTCACATACATTTCAGAGGACAGTGACTTGCAGCCCTGTGTTATAATTGCAGTTATCTTCTTGATTTTGAGAAGATCAATTTGTAACCACTGGTGGTTGTTGTTTGCCTATGAAATGAGAAAAACGCACGGATAAGGACAATGTTACAACCTTTGCTTTTCTTTTAGACCAAGATATTCTGAAACACACAGAACAGGAGAAAAGGAATAAGAGGGCTCCTTTTCTGTCTCACCCCTTAGGATTCACTGTCTTTTAGAAGCCTTCCCTGTTTCTTATTCTTTGTTCCCACAACAAGCATACATTTCTGTTGATGCATTTCATACACTGTGCAATAATCATTTGTACAATTGTTTGTGTACTTTAGTAGTTGAGGGCAGGGCTTATTTAGTTTTTTTTCCCCCCTGGTATTCACAACAATGTGAAGAACACAGTTGGTGATCAATAAATAGTTGTTGAATGAAAGAGTAAGTGAATTTTACTTGAGAAAATTGCTAAATTATCTGAAAATGTTTCCTTAAGTAAGCTTGTTTAAATACTGTGATGAGCCAGGTGATGCATGCCTGTAGTCTAGCTGCTCGGGAGGCTGAGGTGGGAGGATCATAAGTTCAAACCCAGCCTTGACAACTAGATGAGACTGTGTCTCAAAAATGTGTCGCACACGTGCATGTTTGTGTGTGTGTGTGTGTGTGTGTGTGTGTATATAAATTTCATACTAATAAAAGGTTAAATGAAACAAATATTTCTGACCCAGAATTCCAGATTTAAAATAACAGCACTAAAAAATTAAAATTATCATTTCATCTTTGGAGTCTCTTCATTACATGACAAAGACCAAGAACAAACTATATAGAGAGCAAAATTTTCTAAAGAGTGTACAAAGGAGGGTGGGGTGGCAAGGTTTACAATGTACAGGTCTAAAGGACCATCTGAGAAAGCTTTGGATGATGGCACTCTTTATTTTTTATATTACTGTATAAGTATAATGTAATATTGTGATTTTAATCATTAAACCTCTCTAGGGGCCAGTTTTCCTCCCTGAAGAGTTGCAAATTAAGGTGTTCAGACTGCTTCTGGAGGAAGGAACACTGGCCTACATACAGGAAGAATGGGATTCCAGTCAGTCCTGTTTCTGCCACCAGAAGCAGAAAAGACTTCCTCTCCTGTGTATTTGGACCTGAAAGACCTTGGCTGATGCTTCACCGACCCCTGTCCTTTTAGCATTATGTGATCCCAGGATAGGCAGAATAAATTTGGAGGCACAGGCATTGTTCCCAAGACTGGGTTGGGTCTAGTAGGACCACATTTCTTTCCTTTCTAGTGGCCTAATTTGAAGGCAGGATGTGGAATTCTGCAGAGTGCCCAGGAAATTGGACCCTAGGTACCTTAAAAGAGGGAAATAAGAGGATGCTAAATTAGGAATTTGGATTGGTTATCTGAAGGCATCATTCTGATTTCTTAGATCAGTTGAAAAATGAAGTAAAATAAGCCAGTTATTAACAGTTACCCTAAAATTAAGTCACCTGAATTACTCAGTGGATTGATATCAGGGGCAATATAACTCTTCTGAAGATGTCTGTTTGTCTTAGGTCACTGATTTATAATCCTGGTTTTGTAACCATGACTCCAGTTGTCTCAAGGTATATCACAAAGTTCTTAAAAAAAATGGGATCAAAAAGTTTAAATGGCACTCTTAAGAAAATGAAAAATATTGCTGAATTGTGAAGTAAAAATAAGGAACAGGTTGTAAATCTACATCATTTGTTTGTCAGTAGTGTCAGTTGTCTAAATCAGAGATTGGCAAACTCTGACCGTTCTCATGCATTTACAGTTGTGTGTGGCTGCTCTTCTGCTACAGTGGCAGAGTTTAGCAGTTAGAGGAGAGAAGGTCTGGCTCAGCAAGCCTGTAGTATTTTCCTCTCTGGCTCTTTGCAGAAGAATGTTGTCCCCTCCTAGCTTAAGTCAAGGCTAGAGTAGGAGCCACAGAGATGAGAAATGACTCCTCTGAACCAAAGTTAGAGCCACAGCTACTGATCAGCAAACATTGTAGACTCTCAGACCCAGGATTTAATCTGGATCTGTAGATATGGGAGTTGACCTCCTGCTTCCCACTGTGGTGGGGCTATTATTTTCTTCCAGGAGCCTAAGAGAACTACATTTGAAAGGTCTGCCTTACCTTGGCTTGCCAGGCATTCACACGGCCCTGGGCATTAAGACGGGCTCGGGAGGGCTCCCAGTAATCTCCCCACCAAGATTTTTTAAACGAGGAAGCTGTGATTTGCTTGTTTTCTATCTTTCCACTTTCCATACCCAGAGGTGTGGAGCATCCTGTCAAGAGGAAAAAAAACAGTAATGAATTACACAGCAACAGTATTCCTTGCATGGTATTTCACACTGCAGAGGAGACAAGAAATAGTATCACTACCAAGTAACAACAAAAATGTTGATCATAGCACTGAATATTTATTGAATCCACTTGCCAACCACTGCTCTTGGGCCTTGAATGTATTATTTAATGTTCACAATTATCTCCATTTGACAAATAAGAAGACAAAAATACAGCCAGAAACAGTAACTAACTTGCCTAATGTAACGCAGCCAAAAGAATCAGAAACTGAATTCAAACTCCATATGACACCGAATACAGTGTTCTAAACATTTGAACTCACTTTCCTCCTTCATTGAGTGGACAGTCTCTGCTTTGAGGTAGACAACTGTTCCAAACTGTCCCTGAATAGTTGTGTGCCGCACAATGACACTTCAGTTAATGGCAGACTGCCTATGCAACAGGTCCCATTAGGTTATCACAAAGCAGGGCAGTTCCTGTTGCTCGTGATGTCGTAGCCCTCCTGATGTCAAAGCACGAAATTCAAGTGTTTGTGCTGGTAAAGTAAACGACTGTACTGCTGATTGTGTGAAGGCACAGTGTATACAGTTATGTCCAGTAAGAGTGACATTGCTGCCTATGCATCCACTTTCTGTTGTGACTTTAGAGTGCACTCCTTTACATAATAAAAAGCACACTATTAAACATAACAGTATGTCCTGTTATGCTGGCAGCAGCCTCACACACCTTATTTTCTGCTTTTCTTGATGCAATCAAGATGGCATCCAATGATTGACCTGTACCCTCTAGGTTAGTGGAAGGACACACTTTGAGGTTTTCACAGTGACAGAATTGCCTCCTAGTGCATTTCTCAGGACATGTTAAGCAACAGATGGCTGTAAGTAGAAAACACTGTTTCTTCTTCTAACAAAGGCTACAAAGAGAATATAATGGACCCTTGGTAGTCACAATTTAATTTTTTTTCGTTGTCAACTCTTTGAGAATGACTCTTGTTATGCACTCTTTGGAATTTTACCAAGGCCTAACTTGAACTTCCCAGGCAGGCAGGCTGGTCTGTTAGGTAGATCAGCCAGCAAGAGAGCCCAGCTGCATACCTGCCCTGTGATGCTTCTTTCCTGCTAGTACAACATGCGTTCATTTTCTTGAAGTAATAGTTTGCTTTCTCTGTGTGTGTATTTGACAGGGGGGCAAAAATCCTAAAAGGAACATTTACTGCTAATGCTAATTATACAGGGAACAAGAAAGTGAAGCAAGAACGAAGTAATGCTTCTTGTATAGAAAAGAGATGTTTTAAATAAATTAACAGAGCTGAATGTCACATTGTAGGGTAATTTGACTCCATGATCTGAACAAATCTACAATTTATACCATTGACTACCTAGAAAGAAAAAGTCCAATGGTTTATGTAACTATTTCAAGTAGTACCCCTGCCTACACAGAAGTTGCTTTTTATAAGGGAGGCGTTGCCTGCTGCTACTATCTGGGCACTGGCAAAGTGCCACATCCCTCACAAGCATTGAGGGTGTACTGCTCCATTATCTGCTTTGATAAGAAAACGATTCCAAGGTTCAGCTGCTTTCTCCACTGAGCCCCTCCCTGCCCCCAGGGAGTGTGCTGTAACTTCCACAGTGTGACCCAGTGAGTTTCCCATGGGCCTGTATGTTGACCCCTTGACTCCTCCGTCCTGAGGAGTCAGCTGGGGCCAGAACCAGCCAAGTCCTGAGCCAGGTGCTTTATTCTTTTAGCTCAGAATGTTAGGTAGATGATTACTTTCTGTATGCTCTGAAGTGAAAAATGCTGGATAACATTGCTTTCAGAGAAGAGTTGATAAAACTCTTAAGCATCTTTGCTACCAATAGTAGAATTTTGGTATGGCTGTTTATGATCATCTAAATTTTACTTATACCATTTGTCTTTTGACATCCCCTAAAAGACAGCAGCTTGGGCTGGAAAGGTGGTTCAGCAGTGAAGCACTTGCCTGGCATGCCTGAGGACCTGAGTTCAAGCCCCAGCACCACATACACAACTAAGTGTTAGAAAAACCAAAACCAGATGAAAAAATAATAAATAAAAATTGACTCTCTGACTCTCTCTCTTTTGAAACAAAGAAGCTTACAAAGAAAAGACTTGAGTACCTGCATAAGTATAAAAGAGAATATAGAGTGTGATTATGGTTTCAGGAAGCCGGAAAGCAGATTCAGATTTCAAAAACATTCATTGAACAAGGAAGATATATTAGTATGTCTCCAGATACTTTCATTACCTTAACGTCTTTGTAACCTGGAAGAGTCAAACTTAGTTTGAGTCTCAAGTATTTCTTGCTTAAAATGGGTTGATAGAGCTAATTCCAACCTAGGACCCTGCTGTGGTGGGTCAGGGCAGGGGCCTTATCCAGGCATTGTTCAGACTGGTGGTGCTGCCCTCTGCTGGTGGAACAAGTCTGTCTAAATCACACTGAGCGTTTACCTGAGTGGAGCCTCTGATCAGGGAGATTTTTCTGAAAGCCTAGTTTATTGAAGAGACCTAGGAATTCTACTTCTTCTCCACCCGCCCACCCAGTCTTGAGCCCTAGACGATAACGGGCGATACTGCATCTCTGTGCCTTACCATTGACCTCACAACCTTGCAGCTCCAGTCGAAGGGCGGGTCTGTTGTAGGATCTTGTTGGAGAGACCCTTATGAATCTAGCCACAAGTGGTGGATCAAACTGATTCTCTTTTATCGTAGAGGCATCTGAATTGCCATCAAAGTACTAGAAGAAAAGAGGAAGCTTAGTCATCTAACAATTCTTAATAAAGTACTTTTATAATAATATTTTGATATAACTTATTATTTCAATGTTAAATTTTCATGGAGACTGAGTCATTCAAATCAATTTGGTCTTAAAAAATAATTGACTTCCGCTGGGTGTGGAGGAGGTGCACACCTGTAATCCAAGCAACTGGGGGAGGCTGAGACAGGAGGATCACAAGTTCAGAACCAGGCTCAGCACTCAGCAATTTAGCGATACCCTAAACAACTTAGTGAGACCCTGTCTCACCAAAGGAAAAAATAAAAAAAAGAAAAAGAAAAGAAAAGAAAAAGGAAAAATTCTGCTTCCAGGAAGATGGTGTAGATGTACTTTGGTACTTTGCCCTGTTTCTCTTGCTACTTACAACTAAAAACCCATGGAAATTATACATAAAAGAAATATAAAAAGACTCTGAAACTTGGAGAGAAGAGTGTAGATTGACCAGGGTTCTCAGGATCTTTTTGCCCCATATATCCCAGTATAGAGATGAAGAAGACAGCAACCTGGAGACACCACAGGGTACAGACAAAAAATTGCCAACAATAGCCTGCTTCCTCTAGTCAAACTTCCAGGAAGGGGCAGCCTAGCAAAAAGTTTTAGACAGTAACAGAGTTATATAAGCCAAACAGCACACAAAAACAGTGCTCCCTCCTCCACCCATAACAGCCCAGGCTGAATGCAAAGCCTAGACTTTTAGGGTTGTGAGGCTGCAGAGGTACCTTCCACACCCCCTAAAGGTAAAAACAGGAACCCAGGTCTTGCATCCTTTCCAACCCCTAATAATAAGTCCCTGCCCCTGCAGCAGACAGGAGCGGTCTCTTCTAAGGTGCCTAGAAGGCCCAGTGGGAAGCCTGGACTTTGTTCTCCACCTGGCAGTAATCAGACCATGCCAGTCCTGTTCACTGCCAGAGCAGTGTCAGACAATTCCAGATAAAACAGAGGATAAAAGCAAACGAAACCAGTAAGACTGAAAATAGAAAGGAACAGGGGGAAAAAAATCAATGAAATAGCTGGTTCTTGAAGAACATAAGAATAAATGGATGAATCTATAGAAGCCTGATGACTTGAAAAGGAGAGGAGATACAATTTACAACATCAGAGATGAAAACAGGTGCTCTCAGTACCGATCCTGTAGACACTAGTAAAACACCGAGGGGTGGAAGCTGCAAACACCTCTACACGCAGGACCTAGGACTTAGAGGACTGAAGCCAATAGTGAAAACATAAAGCATCGCAACGCACCTAATATGAAATACATGATTTGAATATCACCATAACCATTAATGAAATTAAATTTATAATTTTAAAACTCCCCAAATGAAATCCCTAGACCCAGATGGTTTCGCTGGAAATTTCTACCAAATGTTTAAAGAATTAACACAGATTTGTAGAAATCTCTTCACATGCTCACCAGTTTCTCCTATGAGTTTGTTATTATTGTGATATCAAAACAGGTAGTAGAAAGAAAGAAAGTAAGAAAGAAAGAAAGAAACAAACAAACAAACCCAGGGCTGGAGCAGTGGCTCAACGGTTGTAGCACTTGCTCGGCATGCACAAGGATGCAGGTTCAAATCCCAGTGCCACATACACAACAAAGTGTCGGAGCAACTAAAGTCACATGAAAAACTAAATAAAACTGATTCTCTCTCTCTCTCTCTCTCTCTCTCTCTCACTGGCCCTCTCTCTTTAAAAAAGAAAAAGAAAAAAGAAAAAAAAACCCTATACACCGATGCACCGATGTCCCACATGTGTATAAAGCAGACATCCATAAGTTACAGACTCAAGTGCAATCTGTGTTTTTCTCCCAGTACGAGTTAATAAGAACCATAATCTAAGATTTTCATGATTTGATCTGTTATATTACAAATGATTGGTTATTAGAAGTAGCTCAGTGATGATGTAGGAAATAATAAGTAGTGGATGGTTTGCACAGGACATAAATTGAGGCAGAGTCAGGGTGCTGGAGTCATACTGACAGACAGACTCCTTTCACTCAGGTTGCTTTCTCTCTGGAGGAGAGGGAGGGCAGGGGACAGGAGCCAGGGCTCTCTACACAGCTAGGGACTGTTATGCCTCATGCATAGCCTGGAAATGTGACTGAGTCATACTGCTCAGAGCATCACTGGTATAACCCTACTGTTTTCCTCAGGTCCCTTGAAATGAAGAAGAAAATAAAATATAACTATAAAATCAGAACTCATGGTGGCTAATTTCTAGCATGAGGGCCCTGAAGAACAAGACCAGATATTCTAATCCGTTGTATATCATCAGCCAATCTGATACTTTTGGGTGTTCTGTTTGATGATAAAGTGATTTTGTTTCAAGTTTTGTGGGTTTCTGAAGTTTCAGTAGCTCTGGTTAGCCTTTTAATTTGCAATACAGAGGCCTATCATATCACCACCTTCCTTCATATGACCCTTAGAAAGCCATTCACATTTCTAACAACCACAGAGGTAATTTTAAAAAGACACAATCAAGGGCTAGAATGGTGGCTCAGAAGTGGGAGTGCTTGCCTGGCAAGTGCGAGGACCCAGATTCCAACCCCAGCACCACATACACAACTAAGTGTCAGAGAAACAAAGGCCAAGTGGTAAAAATAAATAAAATTGATTCTCTTTTTCTCTCTCTTTAAAATTTAAAATAAAATAAAAATAAAAGGTGCAATCAGGTGTTGGAGAGGTGACTCAGTGGTAAAGTGCTTATCTGGCATGCACAAAGACCCAGGTTCTATCCCCAGAAAAATGTACACAACTGAGTGGAGGAAAAATAAAAACCAGATAAAAAAAACAAAAATCAAAAAACTCTCTCTTAAAAGAAGAAGAAGGAGGAGGAGGAGGAAAAAGGGGTACAGTCATGGTAACTGAACGGTGAGTCTTGAGATTCAGACAGAACCATGTGTACAAACCATCACGTTCTTAGTGCTGTTGCCCTTGAAGATCTGCCAGCTGGTGAGGTCGGAACTGTAGGCCACCTGGAACTCAGTAGTGTAGCAGGACTTGAGGTAGTGTTTGGCTCCTTGGGTCTGGATGCCTGTGACTACGACTTCCTTTTGCATGTCCACCTGCGGTGTAGGCAAGCCAGTGAGCAGATACCCTGTCTTTGAGTAGCACACAGCCTTATCTCCTCCTGCAGTCTGCTCTCTGCAGAACCCCAGAGCCAGCAATTCAGTCTTAGCAAATTCATAGAATGGCCAGGTGCAACCCATATTTGAGTACAGGGTACCTGGACTTGAAGCCAGCCAAACCACTATTTGTGTGTTACCATGGAAAGTTAGTTTATACCTCTCTGTCTTGGTTTTTCATCTTTAAAATGGGGTATCATTACAACCATGCTCAGAGGGCTGATTTTGAAGATGTAAAGTATTGTGAATAGTTTCTATTAGTTGCTATTTCCCCTAATAACATTGAAAGAACAACAAAAAGAATTACTAAATCACAGCCATTTTATTACAATAGCAGCAGACATCATCAGGCTAATAAGACATACCTGGATCCAAGGCTTAGAGGCAAATTCTGTTGGAATTTTTTCTACACTCCAAGCATTATATGATCCAACATTGTTTAATCTTGCTAATTTAGGTTCCCAATAGCCTACATTCAAGGGAAAGGGAAAAAGATTATTCTGAATTTTTGAAAGAAAAAGACACACCAGATAATTAGCAATTTCTTAAGTGAGTTTAGTGCAGTGGAAAACCAGATTCTTGGAGGACCTGCTCTGTTCAGGACAGTAAGTCGTTTACGTGGTCCTGGTTCTGCGCCAGACCTTGTGATGAAATCTTGGCTTCAGCCTGTGTTTGGTCAGCTGTCAGCCACTACCCACCCTTTCTTGCACACAGGCAAGCCTGGTGTTTCTCTGTTCTGTTGGCATGGCTGCTGCTCACTGGCTCCCTTCCAGGTGACAGGGGAGGGACCTGCATGGGAGCCTTGTGATCCTCTTGATCATGGCCTTGATCTTCGAAAGATTTGAGGCAGAGTGAAGAAATCTAGGAGGTGTTCCCAACATAGAGTGGCTAATCAGCAAAGCTCCTTGAGTAGATGAATGGTTGGCACAGCAAAGGGGACTTACTAATGGATACTATGCCTCCTGCCTGGTAAGACCCTGTGAATTTGGCTAGAATACTATGTGTCTGATCAAACCCAGAAAGCAGCAATGGAGAGTTTTGGCAATGGGCACTTGGTAATAAGAGTAAGCTATTGACTTCCTGCCAAACTCCTGCAGAGAGACTGGGCTGCTTGTGCAGAGGTACCAGTAATGCCTAGCTCTGGGTTTTCTCAGGAATACTGGCTGGGAACATTACTGACCAGATGGGTGGCCCTGATAAGAGTGTACTAACAGGCTTTTAGCCTCTGCCCCCAAGCTCCTTCCCAGATAGCACCCCAGATGGAGCTGTCCATCATTATGTGATAGAGAAAAGCAGGGGAGAAGAACTGACCCATGGACAGTGTTGTCATGTATGGTTCCACAGTGTGTACACGTAGAGTTGCCATTGACAGGCCATGATGCTAATACTTACTCAGGTACTCAGAAGCCTTGATTTGTGAATCAGATATGATACCAGTGCTTAGTCCCATTGGCATCTTACATTCTATGAAAGACCAAAACAGTGAATACCTTTTGCTTACAAAATACATACAACAAAATAAAAGCTCCTTGGCTAGACATTATACTTATGATGAGTCAGTAATTGCTTTCACCTTCCTTGTGTGGCAGGGAGTGAAATGTGTCTCATTAAAAAAATGGGAAGTACATTAGTAAGACTGGTGCTTTTATTTAAATAGTGCCACCTCAGAGGAAAAGAACTGAAATCCTGAAATGTAATTGATTTTAAAACCAATTTCTACCTGCTTGGATTTTTATTTTTAACCAGAATCAATTTTTATTTATTTTTTCATCTGGTTTTTGTTTTTCCAACACTTGATTGTGTATGTGGTGCTGGGGTTTGAACTCGGGTCCTTGTGTATGCCAGGCAAGAGCCATAACCACTGAGCCACCACTTCAGTCCCCACCTACTTGGATCTTAAAGTAAGCTTTTTTACCTCTGCAAGTACTGTCCCTCATGAGATGCATTCTCAAAAGTTGACCCGGAAGTTATTATTATATGGCAGCCAGGAATGGCAGCCAGGCAGCCTGGATGTGACACAGTGGTGCTCAGCAGGAGCTCTTAGTGAATGCCTGATAGGCAGGTGGATGGAAATGAAGTTTCTCCAGTATTGGAACGCCAGGTTCAGTGACTATCTCTGTCATTTTAAAATCACTGTTGCCTTTCCTCCCTGTGTTCCAGGGACCTGGAGAATTTCTTTCTGGTGGATCACAAATCAGGAGGAGGGGTGATTCCCCATTTAAGTGCACTGCCTTTGTTCTGAACCATTTGGTTTGCTTTCTAGATGACTGACATGTTTTCAGTGCCATCAGACCATGGGCCTATGCTTTTTCACATGGGAGACGTGCACTTTGTAATCTATAAATTGACAGTGCTCTAGTAACAAGCTCTCTCCTGCTAGAGCAAGTTCTCTGTCTCCAGTCAGATTCAGGTTTGGAGACAGATGCCCAGTTCATCTTGCAGGATCATGGGAAGTGCCACTGTTGTGCTGATACTCTCCTGAGTGTTACCTTTGTCTATGATGAGGAAAGGCGTTTGCATCCCCACTTGCTGGTTTTCTCCAACTTCTGTGTCTAGAAGCCACCAGCCAGGTTTTGATGCTTTCATTTCAAGAGTTTTAAATGAACCTAAAATAGAGAGTTAAGGACAAAATTACACACCCAGAGATGAACAGTCAGTATTGTGTTTGACAGTTCCCCAAGGGTCCTAAAATCCCTGCATCACAGAGACTGCAGCATAGAACTTAAGAGTTAGCCATTTCTTTGGGAAAGAGTCGAATTGCAACTGATGACACCAAAATAACTACAAAACAACAATGCACACATAAATTACAAAAACCAAATCATTCCAAGAATCTATCACCCCACACTAGAAAGCAACTTTCACTAACAAGATGTTGTGCAATGTTACGGGTCTCCCATTGACAACACAGCGTCACAGTTGCAAGTTTCAAAGTGACCTTGAATGACTCATTATTTGGTCTCAAAAATATTATTCATGTTTCCTTCCTCTCTCTTCATCTTTCTTTTTTCTTTTTAAAATAAGGAAATCAAAACAAAACTTCCTTTCCTTATATTTTCAAATTTTCTTGGAAGCTTAACTATTTGGGTATTTATATAAATTGTTTCAGAAAAGCACTGAAAGAATGAGATTTATACAACCTCTCATTATTGATTGTGATTCTTAATATCACCCTTTGCCAGTTAGCATTGTTTTTAAATTCTGTTGAATATGAGCTGTGGCCAGTTCCCAGAATCTGAGTGAAAATTAGTAGCCAGTGCTCATGTCCCCCTCAAACACGCTGAACACAACCTGCAGCTCCCAGGCTCCAGTCAGATTCAGGTTTGGAGATAGATGCCCAGTCCATCTTGCAGGCTCACAGAAAGTGCCACTGTTGTGCTAATACTTGGTGAAGAAGTGAGTTTGACCTCGTCCCTCTGCCTCTGATCTTAGTAGAGGGGTCTTTCTAGATTTATTGGGCAGTCATGGCACGTGACAAACACATGCACCCCCTTCTCCCCTCCCCTTTGCAACCAGGCCTGTGTGGATTTGTGTGCCTGTGTCTGAGGCAGAGTCACACGTGACACCCTCACCCACAGGCTTGTCAAGGGGCAGCCTTTTGCTCATTCCTCAGACAGCATTGTGGAAGGGAGGCTGTTTGGCAGTTCCACCCTGTCTCACCGAAGTCACTGTGAGCAGAATCTGCCTTCAGTGTCTGCATTGTGGCCAGCTTCCTAGATCTGATTCTGCTTGCTGAAGTTCCAGAGTCAGTGGCATCTATCTCTGATTCTGCTCCCACACCTGCTCCCTGAACAGATACACCTACTCACAACTCGCCACACGCCGAAGGCCTTCCTGGTGATCATGGTCTATTTAAATCCTTATTTTCTCCTCATTCTATGTATGAAAAGCTATAATTACCTTTGTTATTGCTTTGTTTTAAATAATTAAAAACAAAACAAAAAAACTCCTGTTCTCTCCAAAGAGCTCCATGTGTCAGTACAAGATTTTGAGTTCTGGACCCAGAACTGTGAGGGTGAGTGAGCCAAGAGCAGAATTCAAGAATCCAGAAGCCCTCCTAAGTTTCTAATCTCCCCAGCAGAAAAAGCTTCAGCTGTCTGAACCCTCAGTGGTTCCTGTTGTCTTCTGGAGACCTGATCTGCAGGACAAACAGTGGCTTTGGGTTAACACAGCGTCTTGTTGGACTGTGTTGGGCCACACATTTGGCTGCATGCTTGGACTGTGACGTAGGTCGTACATTAGCTTTTTTGCACAGTGTAGTTTGGTATGTGGCTTTGCCTAGGATCTGTGGCAGAATCCTGCTTTCCGATCCTCAGGTAGTAGATGCACAAGGAGAGAACGCAGGGGCTATGGATGCTAAGGTTGCCCTGTCTTGCTACTTCTTGCCCAGTTCCTTACCAGGCAGAAGGGGCCAGACCCCTAGCTGGTGCTGCTGAGTGCCATGCTCCAGCAAGGTCTGGCCGTGAAAGTGAACCACATGGATGTCTTTGGAGCCGCCCACATTCAGCAGGTGCAGCCTCACCCACTCTTGCTCGTACATTCTCAGGCCAGGCAAGTTGTAGATCATCCCGTTGATGGCTGAGAGGGCAGAGAGTTGCAATCAACTGAAACTTGTATACACCAGGAGCAGGCAGACATGCAAATATGGGTGACCCACTCACCACCCATCTTCCTCATTACTCCACATTCCCAGGCCCACCTAGGTGTAGCAAGGGCCCTTCTGTGGGTTGTAAGACCAGTGAGAGGCTGAAATAGAACCAGAACCTCCAGGTCCTTCTCGTGTCACGTGCACCAGGCTCCAGGAGTGTGGTGAGCTCCTTTTCCAAGCAGTTCCCCATTCTTCATTGTAGTATGCCTCTCCCTCTCTGGGGTTTACCTATTTATCTTTCACATTTACAGTGTAAATGTCCCTTTGTCACAAACAGATGGAGATTGATATGGGCAGATAAGCAAATCCAGGGGACATGCAGCCTGTCACCCTGAGGCTTCCTGAAGCCAGAGCTCCAGCCAAATCTGGAAAGCAGAGGTCACCTCAGGGCACCCACCAGCCATAGCCATGTGTGTTTGATGTGGTGGCTCCTGTGCTACTTCTCAGTTTAGGTGTCTAGGGTTCTCTCCCTTAAGTGTATGTGTTTTAACTTGATTGTCTTATAAATAAAACACAACAGTGGAACGATAAGGCCTAGTGCTACTGAGCATTTAAATGGAAAGGAGAGGGAAAGCTTCTCTTCTTAGTACTGTTAAAAGGAATTCCTGTGGCACATTCCTGGAGCCAAGTAAGGAAATTTTTGGAGTGGGAGAAGTTGAGATTGTTTTGGCTCCCCTAAAATCACATCAGGTAAGGGGACACCTGTCAACTTCCTAGAACACCAGCTGTTACCCCTCATTTCAGATGTTTAAGAAATGGAGCTCACAGGGGTTGGGGATTTAGCTCAGTGGCAGAGTGCTTGCCCAGCACACGCAAGGCCCCGAGTTCGGTCCTCAGCCTTGAAAAAATTAAAAAACAAAGAAATGGAGCTCATGAGAGTGAGAGGCACCTTAAGGGCTGACTAGGTGGGCACTGCTGTCCTGTTGCATCAGGAAATGCAAGTGAAGACATGGTAGGTGCTTGGTGAACATTAGGCTGAGCTAAATGAATGTACTCATTATTCACCAGTTCACAGTTCTGAGCATATTCTTCAAGGCAAGGCACTGAGCTAGTGGCTGAGGACTTGGTCTGTCTGTGACTATACCCTGGTAAATATCGCAGCCCAGGGATGACCACACTGCAAAGACTCAGACCACGGCACATTTGGCACTAAAGCTGTATGGGATGCTTTAGAGTCCTTTGAGGAAAATCAGGAAGAAGCTTCTCCAGGGCACTCAGTAAGCCAAGGGCCCAGCCAAGAACCACCCTGTCTGAGTCTGCAGTCTGCCTCCTAGAGGCCACAGTTTCCTAAAGGGTGCCTCCTGCTCCTGAGACCAAGCACCCTGGCCTGGGGGCTACAGATGGAGAGGAAGAGAGCTCTGCTTTCAGTCTGTTAGTTGGTTGTCTCTCAGTCCACGCTAGACTCCTTAATAGGGTCCTTTTAATATCTGAATATTTTAACCTTCCATCCTTAATGGGTGGGATTTGGGAGCAGATCATAAATCATATTGCTTGTCTACCTCAACCTCAAAGTATTTTTATGGGCAAGATCATTAAACTTCTCCTAGAAATAGAAGAAAGGTTAGAAAGAAAAAAAAAAGATGAAAGAAGGGTAGCCTTCTTTCCAGCCTAGTAGCAAGGCTGGACGGCTGTTGTTGCATGTGATGCCCTTTGCTTCTTTCCTTAAGCAGTAACAGCTTCCTTGTAATGCCGAGTGATCCACTACCCTACACAGGTCCTCAGAGACCAGAAATCCCACCACAATACCACATACCTCCAGTCTTTGAACTCTGAAAACAGGGCTTATTAGTCTTCACTGATTTCTAATCGCCTGCCCCCTCCCCCCATTTTGTTTTTTCTGTCCACAAAATCAGAAATTCTGCCTTTCTCTAAAACTGTTTGTAATTCAGTTGGGAATTTACAGGCTAAATTCATGAATGGGTTCCTGGGCACATTTTTCCAGCAAGACCACTTTCTTGCGCTCCCTTGCCACTTTCCTCCTATTACCAGGCTGCCTAGTGTCCTCTTTCCTTTTGTTCTCATTGACCACCTGGCATGGCTGCCGCCTGATAGCGGGTCGTCTGCGTAGATACTTGCTCTTTTAGAGCTCAAGGACAGGTTTATGGGTGTCTCAAATTGCAGAATAAAGTTAGTTCCTTTTTTGTGTATGTTACCAGCTGAAGCACACTGGCCTTAATCTTGCAGCAGCCTTTGTGTGCACTTCAGACCTTCTCTATGCCCCTTCACCTGCCCTGTCACCTGCCAGGCCACATCAGCCCTCTGAGATGTTAAAGAGCTGGGTTTTGCTGTAGCTCCTAGTTCCTCAGAAGATCTAATACCTACTCTTGTAAAAACCTAAGGGCAGGAATCTCGGTGACCCTGTGCAAGTTAATTCAGAGATTAAAGTCAGACAATACCGTGAAACTCATGGGAGTTTTTTACTTCTGAGGATGTACGTCTCCGGGATCCTTTGGACTTTTCGTAGTACCAGCTCTTCTTCTCATCAAAGACCATAAAGAGTAAGACAAATTCTCTCATGTCCATGGGCATGTTGCTCTCCTTGTGCAGTGTCCCTTTTTGGCAAATCAGAAGGGGACCGATCAGGCCTGAGTGGATATCTCTCTCCTGGAAGACAGTGAGGGCAAAGTGCACATGTTTTCCTTTGCTCAGGATTGCCTTCGCTCTTCCAGCAATAACTGATCATATAGAAAAGGAAATATCCTCTTAAAGGCTCTGAATTTGAAAATCATTAACGAACAGCTCAATGAATCTGGACACTTACAATTCAACTCAGTTGCATTTACACTGCCTTCCTCTGACTACGTTCTTTATCCCAGTAATGATGATGATGATGACACTGATAGCACAGTAGATACTGTTTATTGAGCACCAGTATGATATTAAATACTTTGCCTGGAGCATCTCATTTAACCCTAATATCTGTTCTCTATGATAATGACTACAAATTCATTAATTGAACAAATATTTATCAAGTGCTAGATACTATTATCTCATTTTAAATTTTGTAAACAGAGACTGAGAGGTTGAATAATTTCTCTAGGGCTACACAGTGATAGAGTAGGAATGTAAATCTAGGTCTAGGGGCTAGGGATGTAGTTCAGCAGTAGAGTATGTGCTTAACATGTTCCGGGCTTGACCCACAGCACCACACACAAGAACGCCCCAACTTTGTGCTCTTCCTACTGTGTCTCAGATGAAGAAATCTTTTTAAAAAGTTATTTGAAAAATATTGTATATATTTACCATGTACAACATTTTGTCTGGAATTATACATACACTGTGGAATCATAAAAGAAGTAGTTCCAATCTTTTAGTTCTTTTATAAAGAGCAGAAGAACATTGCTTCAAGAACTTTGGAAATAAACACCTTCCTTCTGTCAACTCAGGCACTCAGTTTGTGGTCAGCCACTTAAATAATTCTCCCTCCCGTTCACTGAATCAATGTTCTCTCCCTGGTTATGGCAGCTATGGACAGCTGGCCACATCCTTCCATGTCCTTCATGGGAAGCTAGACTTTTAACACAGAAATCCAACTCTTGCACAGACTCAGGCTGTAAGGCTGGGGATGGTGAGAGCTTGGGTGGAAGCACCTACCGGGTTCACTGCAGAGTAGTAGGCCCAAGCCCGACAGGCAGAGCCAGGGCTTTCGGGCCCTGACCTCTCAGTGGCATGCCACACATATGTGTAACTGCTGTTTGGCTGAACAGCATTATCCTCCTTGAACCACTCAGGAGAGTCATCTTCATAAGTCTTTCCTTCTGACGACTTTTCATAGGCAAGTCCGTGGGCATGAAGAGAATATGGTCTGGATGCTAGATTTTTAAAACGTACCTAGAAAAAGAAGGAATCCACCAATGTACTTAAGCTTAATAGAAATCCAAACCACAAAACTGTCAGCCTGATAGGCCGAAGTGGACAGTTGTGAGATCAGAGCTAATGTACATTGAGCACTTAAAATTGCACAGTATCTTTTTCATGATATTTTGTCTACTTATAACAATCATCCTGTGAGACAGGGCCCAAGTAGTTTATCCAGAAACACCAAAACTTGAATTCTCAGGCTCAAGGCTAAATTGTTGGCACTATCGACAAATGAAATGATAATGACAGGTGCTGGGAGTTTGAAGTCAAATGAAGCAAGGCCCTTGCTTGTGATAAGCTTTCAAGCTACTGGCAAAGAAAGATGTACACTTGTGAACCCAAGCCACAGATCTGAGACAGCTCTCAGATGGGTGCAGCTGGGAATGGCCTGAAGTAGCAGCTGTTTGGTTGAATGTTCAGGAAAGGTTGGGAGAATTAAATTTCCTTAGAAATGGAATTGGCCCTCCCCAGAAGGAGATAGAGGAGAAAGACATTTCAGGTTCCCAGAAGAGCACAAACAGGCCTGAGAGGGGAGTAAAGGATGCGTTTGGGGGATCACAAGCATCTGAGTATGGCTGAAGAGCACAGAGATGGGTGGGGCCTGGTGGAAGATGAGGCTCAAAGAGGACCAGGTTGGGACCAGATGATGGAGGATCTTAAATGCCTCATGGGGAGTCTTTGTGCCCCAGCACCATCTGATCTCAGCCTGTTTTTTCTTTAGTTTCTTGTGACTAAAATCCACCTAATGGTAAGAGAGATGACTGTCGCCTCCCACATCTTCATGGAACAACTGGAGTAGCTGAGATCGTTCCATCCTGCTGTGGTTTGGCTCCTAAAGTTCCCCAGAGGCCTTGTGTGGAAGACTTGGCCTCCAGCCTATGGCACTACTGGCAGGTGGAGGAATCTAGGAGGTGATACCCAGTGGAAGGAAGTTAGGTTATTGAGGTGTGCCCTTGAAGGGGACACTGGGACGCTGGCCTCATGCTTCTCCCTTTGCTCCTCAGGAGAGGCAAGCTGTTCTGCTGTTCCACAAGCTCCCACTATGACGTTCTGGTTACCACAGGCCCAAAAGCAATGGAGCCAAGCGGCCATGGACTACAACCTCCAAAACCATGAGCCAAAATTAATCTTTTCTCCTTTGAGTTGTTTATCTCAGGTGTTTTGTCACAGTGACAGAAAGCTGATTAATACATATTCCTGTTCTCCAGTGTCTATTTTTATTTTTTTTAATTTTATTGAGGAGTTGAGTTGTACAATCATAGATGCATATTAGTAACAATGTAATATGCCCCTCATCCTAATCCAGAATCACCCACACATTACTCTCAGCCCAGTCTCTTGACTCTTCTATATTTCCCCCCATAACAAATATAAATGTCTGTCTCTATATATATGATTGTGCATTTTCCAGAATTAAATGATTGCATAAGTATTATTTGGCTTCTTGGGGGAGTAAAGATTAAACTACATTGTTGATTTCCCCCCTAGATCCCTCCCTATCATCCCTCCCTCTCCCAACCCTCTTCCCTTCTCTGTCCTCCCTCCCCTCTACATAGCTATGGTTCCTCTAGGTTATGTGTTACTTTGACTTTGTTGAGTCTAGTACTTGAACTTGACTGTTCATCCAAGCCTGGAGTTTGCTCTAACCTCCACAATGAAGGAAAACATTTGATCCTCGAGTCTCTGGGTTTGGCTATTTTGCTCAGCATAATTTCTTCCATTGGCATCCATTCAATATATATTTTTTAAAAAGAGCAAGTGGTCACTGAAAATTTGGCAAATGCTTAAATGGGTATATAAAGGCTATATTTCTGGATCTAAAATAGCTTACCTTAGACTTAAGGCCCTTTTCTATTTTGAGTGTGTGTGTGTGTGTGTGTGTGTGTGTGTGTGTATGAGAGAGACAGAGAGAGAGAGAGAGAGAAAGAGAGAGGTTATAAAGGATGGGGGTGATAAATGTTATAAAAGATACTGTTGAAGAGAGTCATACACACAGGAACCCAAGCCACAAGTCCAAGACAGCAAGTGCTATAGACAGAATATGAAAGGGTTTAGCTAGGAGCACCCTGGAGGAGCAGCTGTTTGGTTGAATATTCAGGAGAGGTTTGAAGAATTAAAGGCAAGGAGTTGGATATAGGATTTTGAAAGAAATGACCAGGATTGGGAAGATACTTTGGGAACTTGCTTACTTTTTGAAGATTCAGTGATACATTTACTTCCCTTACTACTTTAATGTCACTTTATTTTCTTTTAAGAGAACACCAGGAGATATTGTATCTGACTGCCACTGCCACCTCTGCTACTGCTTTGCAACCCATTTGAACTGTTCCAGGGTGCATTAGTTTTCCACATTAGCTTCACATGGGTTAGCTTCAGATAGAATCACAATGTGATCTCAATTTTATACAGTTTTCACCTTTTAAAAAAATTGTGAGTTTTCTTTCTTTCTTTCTCTCTCTCTCTCTTTCTTTCTTTCTTTCTTTCTTTCTTTCTTGTCTTGAAGATTGTCAAATGTCCTGGCAAGCAGTCTTTGAAAAGAAATGTGATGGTTTGTTTATTCTGGAGAATAAATCACTAGTACTGGCTCATTCACCTGCTTCACCTTTGCAACCTTTAGTGCCTGTGGAAATTCCTCTGATGATCTTAGTGACACTCAAAGTTGACTTACCTGGATGACATCATCCACTTCGGCTCTAATAACAGGTCCAAGAATGCCAAGATGCTCCTCATACTCCCCTCGAGGGTCACGTTTGGTAAAAGTGCTATCAAGGTACTTTCGAAAAACCACTTTCTTATATGTGGTGTCCTCTTGAATGTCATCAGTATCTTCACTGTCCATTTCACTGCAGTGGAAACAACAGTATTTGTTTAAAAGAAGAAATGAAGGACTGTTAAAAAGAACTTAGGAAATTGCTTCTGAATATAATATCTAGCACAGAGAGTTGTTAATAAATCATAGATAAATTAATGGATATATAAATGAATGAAAACACAGGATAGTAAATATTTTCTAGGTTCCAGGGGAAAGATCATTTCCTAGGTAAGACTTCCTAAGATTCTTTGGAGTAGGTCAAGTCTTTCATATAGTTCCTCATATTTCTGTGGTGCATAGTAGATTCCTGTAGTATTCCTATAGTATATACCATAAATTATGTGTGCTTTATTTGTGAAATTTTTGTCAAACATGTAAGTAAATGAACAAATATGAGTATACATTAACATAGATTTTAACATCAAAGGCAAACAAGGGCATGCAGTGGGCATTGTCAGATCTGAACTTGGGCTATCAGGTGACCATGGCCAGCTGAGTTAGAAGGTCATGCCTGTGGAGGGCCCTGGGTGGACAAGTGTTTTGTACCCTGAAAGTGGCTGCTCTCTGTAGCTGCTTTTGCTAAATGCATTACTGCTAAGCTTTTTGACATTGGTTTTGGCAAAGATTTTTTGGAATGAACCCTAAAACAGGTAACAAAAGCAAAAAATAGACAAATGGGATTTCATTAAGCTGAAAAGGTTGTGCATAGAAAAGAAATAATCAACAGAGTTGAGAGACAACAATGGAGTGGGAAAAAGTTTTATAAACCATGTATCTGATAAGGATTAATATCCAAAATATTAAGGAACTCAAATAATTTGGTAGAAAACAACAAAAACAAAACAAAGCAAAAAAATAACCTGATTTTAAAACGGGCAAAGGACCTGAATATGTTTTCCTCAAAAGAAGACATATGAATCGCCAATAGGTGATGAAAAAAATGTTCCACATTACTAATAATCAAAGAAGTGCAAGTTAAAACCATGATGAGATTTCACTTCATGTCAGTAGGATGGCTATTATAAAAAAGACGAGGTAAATGTGGACAAGGGTATGGAAAAAAGGGAACGCTGTACACTGTTGGTGTGGATGTAATAAGTTTAAAGCCATTATGAAAAACAGTATAACAGCTCCTCAAAAAAATTAAAAATAGAACAACTCTGTGCCCAGCAACCTCAGTTCTAGGCACATATCCAAAAGAAATGACATCAGTGTCAAAGAGACCTCGGTAGACCATGCAGACTGTAGCCAAGGTGTGGAAGGAGCCTAAGTGCTCTTTCCATAAATAAGGAAAACAGGGTACACAGCTGCAGTGGAGCACCACAAACTCATGAAGAAGGACACTCTGTCCTTTTCAACAACATGGATGAACCCAGAGAGTTCATGAGTTACGTGAAGTGAATAAGCCAGCTACAGAAAGACAAATACCATGTGAGCTCAATTACATGAGGAATCTGAAAGCATTGATCCAGAGACTAGAACGTTGGTTCCCAGAGGCTGTGAGGAAGGGTTTTGGAAAGATGTTGGTCTAAAGATAAAAAATTGCAGTTGGATGGGAGGAATAAGTTCAGAGAACTATTGTGCAACATGTGATTATATTAATGACAGTGTAATATGGTCTTTAAAATTACTAAGAGTAGAATTTACATGTTCTCACCATAAAAGTAGGTATGTGAGATAATGCATATGTTAATTAGCTGGATTTTGGCATTTCACAGTTTGTATATGTATTGAAACATCACATCCAATACCTTCAATATACACAAACAACAAAAGACTACAGCACACACAGTTTATGGAATACTACTCAGCAATAAAAAGAACTACTGATGTAAGTGGAAGCTTGGCTGAATCTCTGAAGAATTACACTGAGTGAAAAATGCTAATCCCCTAAGGCTACAGGTTGCATGATTGCATTTGGGTGATAGTCTTGAAATAACAGGATTGATAGACTGGAGATCAGAGTAGCAATTGCTAGCAGATAGGAGGTGGCAAGAGGGAAGTAGATGTGATGGTAAAAGGGCAGCAAGAGGGACTTCTATTGAGGCAGAGTGTTCTGCATTTTGACAGTGTTAATGTCAGTATTCTGGTTCCGATAGAAGATTAGGGTTTTGCAAGATATTGCCACTGGGAAAAACTGGGCAGAGGATACAAGAAATCTCTGTGTTATTTCTTAAGACTGCATATGAATCCACAATTATCACAAAATAAAAAGTTTAATTAAAAATATAGATATAGCTCATTATTCTCCATGTAGTCCATCAGCTGTCTGGGGCCAAAGGATGTCAAATTCTCCCATTGGCTCTCAGATACCCCAAGCCTATGGAAATAAGTCAAAAGTTCATCTTTCAAACCCATAATATTTTTTTATATTCCATAACCACCAACAGAGAATCTTACTCTGCCTTCCTTCTGGTCTTTCTCTTGTACTAATCTCAGCCATCCAGACTCTAAGCCTAGAACACAATCTTATAGAATAGAAAGGTTGCAGCCTAGGATTGGACCCAAGATTTTGAAGGAGCTGGTTCCATCTCTTTCCACTCTGCACAGACCCTAAGTGCTATCCCCTCAGGACTTTCCTTAGAAATCCTTGGATAACTGGATGTTCACACAGAGTAACATGCTGCCTTTCAATAGGAAGTCAGGGAGAAAGTATTTTAAACCAAGTTCTAATGTGGAAATGTCAGGCATCAGCTTAATGAGCTACTGTGCTTAAGTTACACCATACATTGGGTTTGCATACTCTATAATTAGACTTTGATTTTTAATTAATTTGTTTAACAGGTAGTTTTGTAAGATTCATGAGCTACTTCTGGATAGTTCATGCATAGAACCTATGGCTGACTAAGCCTTGTTCCTTTCCTCCTTTCTCTTCTCTCTGTATAGCTTTGTCCCAGAATATAGAGCCCAGCCTAACATGGCTTTCTACCCCTAAGCAATACTGAATTGAAAATTACCTTTAAATAAAGTATATGGATCCTTCATAAACTCTGTATTGTAAATAAATAAATGTAAAAACTTCAATTAAATCATAATGCTGATAGCTATGAATAGGTGAAACTGCACTGGAGTGAGAAGGGGGTCTATAAACATATGGTAGAAGAGGCGATAGGAGGAGGCTTAATTTTTTAGGAGATTTTTTTTGAAACACAGCGAGTCAATTTTATTTATTTTTTTCATATGGTTTTTGTTTTTCAAACACTTAGCTGTGTATGTGGTGCTGGGGCTTGAACCTGGGTCCTCACGCATGCCAGGCATGTGGTCTACTGCTGAGCTACCTCTCCAGCCCCAGGAAGAGGCTTATTTACCTCTAGAATGTCATACACTTCCCCTTGTGATTGTTCTTATATTGTCCAGGTATTATCTAAAGTGGAGAAACTAATTTTGGAATTGACAAACTAAATATTACAGGCCAGGTTGCAATAGGGGAATCAAACATAATTTGCCCAGAATTATCTCCCTGCACTGTTATAGTTACTTTTTTTTTTATCAGTAGTCAAAAAAATGAGAATACAAAAAGAGAAAACTAGTCAAACCTTTGTGCAAATTTTGAATAATCCCAGGATATTTCTTCAGCAGCAATATAATAATATTTTCTGTTTCCATTGTTGCTGCGCAGGTACCATGCTGCAATGTTGTCAGGGTTTCTGGAGGAGTTGATGTCTGTCCTAATGTCAGTTTGGTAAGGGTCATCATAGGTCACATAGTCCATTTCAACATAATCTTCTTCGCTGCTTTGAACTTCTTGCCTTGGAATGATCTCAATGTAATCTCCATCATCTCTACTGAGGCCCACCACAACTGGTGGATTAAATTCCTTTGATACAGAAGCATTACTGAGTGTTGGAGACGGTAGAGGAGATGGCGTGTGCACTGGGTCTGGATAAGGAAAGGTCTGATTGAATTCTGGAAGGGGCAATGACTGAGTGAACTCAGAAGGGTAAACTGTCAGGCTGAGGTCTGGAGGAGGCAGTGTTGGACTGAGATTTGTCTGACCCAGATCTGGAGAGAGAGTCCCCTGGCTGAGGCCTGGGGAAAGGGGCATCTGACCCAGATTTGGGAATAAGTTTGTCTGACCAAGTTCTGGAGAGAGGGTCATCTGATCTTCATCTGGGGACAGGTTTATCTGACCAAGTTCTGGAGAGAGGGTCATCTGATCCAGATTTGGGAACAAGTTTATCTGAACAAGTTCTGGAGAGAGTGTCATCCAACCCTTATCTGGGGACAGATGTGTCTGACCAAGTTCTGGAGAGAGGGTCACCTGACCTCCTTCTGGGGACAGGTGTGTCTGACCAAGCTCTGGAGGGAGGGTCACGTGACCCCCATCTGGGGACAGGTGTGTCTGACCAAGCTCTGGAGGGAGGGTCACGTGACCCCCATCTGGGGACAGGTGTGTCTGACCAAGCTCTGGAGGGATGGTCACGTGACCCCCATCTGGGGACAGGTGTGTCTGACCAAGCTCTGGAGGGAGGGTCACGTGACCCCCATCTGGGGACAGGTGTGTCTGACCAAGCTCTGGAGGGAGGGTCACGTGACCCCCATCTGGGGACAGGTGTGTCTGACCAAGCTCTGGAGGGAGGGTCACGTGACCCCCATCTGGGGACAGGTGTGTCTGA